>JAQFVV010006958.1:0-231214 GCA_028023455.1 Epiperipatus broadwayi | reverse complement strand
TTGTGCTTCGTTCAGTTACGTATTGCTACAAGCTAGAAACTAGTCTGGGGATATTGAATGAGTAGTCACTAGATGGGGATTTTATGCACAAGCCTTCTGGCATCCATTGATTACTCTAGCTTGCTGTGTGTCCAATATGTATAGTGAGCTTTGCCTGTTCTTGCCCCTACACAAGCATAGAGAATTGGTGGTCATGTGATGTTTATTGGCTTAAAGATGAGTTTTGCAATGACTCAAACTAAATCTGTGAACCACAAATATATTCCTATATATAACATGTTGATTATTTTGTTATTTTTATATTTTGTGATGCACTTTTATAAGCTTTGTTAAGACCAAATTACTTTTTGGAAGACATCAGCCTCTCAAACATAATTATATCTCTCCATTCGTATTTAATCTAAGCCACAAATTCCCAGTGAAAGTAATGCATGCAATTTCTATACCTTAATTCAAACACATCTAAACAAAACATTTTTTATTATGTATATACTTATCATCTAATATAAGTTTGATATAAATTATATTCTTTATTCAATATGACAACCAAATAAAAGGAAGTAGATATATAGTGACATTCAAAAATAATGAATATTATACTGCTTTATAGAATCAAACACCAATCGCCTTCATAACTTAACGAGGGGTGTTCCCTTATAACAAAACCTATATTTTGAATTTACCTTAGATCATCATTTAAAACCACTTGTTATCATTTATTAATTTCATATCTCTAATCCAATAAAGACATAAATTTTCATAATGGTATCACATTAGCAAGCTAAAGATCTACATATTGGTGGGTCTTACCATATCTTATCAAAATTTTATAGAGCATCTTTGAATGAAGTTTTTCTAATAGCCTTAATCTGCAAGTGCCTTAAACTCGATTCTAAACAATAAGAAGTGGGTAAAGTACAATGGATCTACTACTATCGGTGAACTATTTCATCTTTTAACATTGTAAATCCAACATCAGGATAGTTGAGTCTCACGTATTGAACCATCAAAATCTAGATGATATTTTATAAAAAGCTACCAAAATATTTAAATTGAATCACATTCTTAAGTTGGTAACTGTCAAACTAAAAGTTACTGAAGATTTATTTATCTTGGTAACTTAATTTTTTTAAATATTAACATTCAAAACATTAAATACATTCTGTAAATCAATTTGATAAAGATAACACAATCATCAGTACAATACAAATCCAAAATGGCCAACTTTGAGCGTGTACTATATCAGCTACCAAAAATTTTACCATCAAACCTTTTTATCATCTCAGATCCCTAACTCATTAAACCATCTATAAACAATCCCAAAAACAGTTGTTGCTGTATTTTTTTTTTAAAAAAAAACAATACTTCACATAAATTGTTGAGTTCCAATTTTCACCTTCAAATGCCTGATTTCTCTACCACTAATAATACTACTTCCTCTCATTCCTTTATGTAGAAGTTGTATCAATATGAATAAACTTTGGTGGACACCCAACTAATTTCAAATAATGCCACAGGATTTGTTTGATTAATAGATTTAAATGCCTGGACTAAATCAATAAAGGTACTACCATAAATTATTCCCATTGATTCCCAATCCTTTTAAAAACGA
Organism: Epiperipatus broadwayi; assembly: GCA_028023455.1. Taxonomy (NCBI): domain Eukaryota; kingdom Metazoa; phylum Onychophora; class Udeonychophora; order Euonychophora; family Peripatidae; genus Epiperipatus; species Epiperipatus broadwayi. The sequence goes on along the minus strand of JAQFVV010006958.1, from coordinate 229,602 downwards.
TGTCTATAGTACTTCTTGATTTTCTAGAACAACACAGAATCTCTAAAATAGCATTCATCTAAAATTGGAAACAACTAAATGATCAATAATGGTTTAACAGATTTAACATCAAAAAAAAAAAAGAAAAGATACTTCCAAAATAAAACACACAATTTAGTAGTTATTTACCAGAAGAAATTGCTCATTTCAAACAAAAAAATACAATGTATAATGAACAAAAAAAGAATCTGCTTCATGGGCCATTTATCTATTAGACAGTAATATCTTTTTCTCTTAACTCACCATAACTAACAAGTATAAAAATAGCCATACTTTTTGTCATCTCTGACCCTGCCTTCAGAAATGGACTATTCCAGATTCCTTGCCTGGTTGGCTAGCACCCAGTTGCTATCCAAAGGGATTAAAACCTTCACTGGGGTTCGCGCACTGAATCCATGTGTTTCCAGTAAGGTAGGGGATCTGCCTTTAAATAGTCAGCCTTTTGGAGGCAGGGCAGAGAGCAATTACTTCTGTTAACCTGAATGACAGAACATGCTCTCCATTAAACCTTCTGCCATCAGCAAAGCTATTAATCTAGTCATTGTTGAGATATCCATGGAGTGAGGCAAGTCCATCTATGAACTGGAAACTGCTACCTCTGAACTAGAGCCGACTCGAGGCAAGCTAACTACATAGCTGGAAGAGTCTTACCAAAACTCAAGACGCAGGCTAATCATTAGCTGGAAGTGAGTTCCATACTCCCCACGACTATCTCAGCATTGAAGCATATCAACTGTATTTGTTCATTTGTTAACTAACAGGTGTATATATTTTGTACTAATAAATTGTACATATTAATTGCTGGATAGTTGTTCTTTTTGTATCTGTTGGTTTGGAAATGAACCTGCAAGCCTAACCAAACACAACACTTTTCTTCTTAGATAAAATAAGGCTTTAAATAAATGTTAGTTTAAAAATGTTTGCAGGACAACAAATATTTACGTATATTCTTAATAATTTATTTAGTTGACTTAAAAAATGTTCTACAAGAATGAAAAGATAATTCTATAATTAATAGATAGCTACAGGCAACACACAGTTAAAAAAAAACATAAAGATAACTCATTTTATTTTAAGAAAGAAGTGTGTGTGGTTTTAATGCTCAAAATGACTTACCAATTTATTTATCATGTTAATTAAAATTATCAAGATATTAAAATCATTTAAAATTTCTTCTGAAACAATTAATTATTTTTAAGTCTTGTAATCTTTTGAGACCAAAATACTTATAATTGCTTTCTGAGTTTGTATTCTTTGACTGCTGAGTCAGATGCAATTTTATTATAGTTATTTCTTATTAACCTGCAAAATTAATTTAATAATCTCACCTGCAACCATAGAATTATTTTTCTTTTAAAAATAAACAACTGATTAACTAGAAGGTATAAAAAAGAAAATTGTTTTCTGTGTATGATGATAACAGGAATCCTAAGAAATGAAAATAATTAAATATAATAAGCCATTGAAAGTTGTGTAATTTGAATTTCCAGTAATTTGAAAAAGTTGCTAATATTTTCTTCAAAATTTATTAAAAGTTTCGAATAAATGAGGGAGTAATAATAAAAACCTTATTCATTTGAAATATTAACAGTCTAAATAAAGAATAGTATCACAAAAACTTTTAGTTAATCAAAAAGGTTCTAGCTATAATTGGAAGCTAATTAAAAAATAAAAGTATGTTTATTATTTGGGTAAAAAAATATACGAAAGAAAATTCAGAATAACATTTAGATTATATTACTATATATATTTAATAATTATACGAAATAACTAAATAAAAAATAAAAACATAATAAAAACACAGAATTACTTCTCTATAAAACTGCTTTAATATTTCAACCACTAGACTGTTTTTCTGATGAAAACCAGTCTGCTGGTTGAAATATTAAAGCAGTTTATAGAGAAGTAATTCTGTGTTTATATATATATATATGTTAAACGAAGATTTGCACGGGTTAAATATAAAAATAATTTGCGCATCCGGAAAACTTTAATATCAATATCTGCGTTTCGACTTGGTCACACAGTCAAACGTCGTGCATTGATATTAAGTTTTACGATGAACCCCGCAATATTTTTTATATATATATATATATTGTAACAGAATAAATATGTGAACCAAAAAAAATGGTCCTGGTTTGATAATGCCTGTGAATTGTGGTGACATTTGTAACAGAATTGTTATATCCGCACTTACGACTGTGCCAATGTATTAACTGCAGTCATACTGTGCGGTCAGCAAATAACGTTATACAATTCCCACGCTGTTCTTTTCCAATGAGTGCTCTCCAACGAATCGGTCTGCAACAAATGCTCTCCATCGAATTGGTCTGCAATGAATGCTCTCCAATGAATTGGTCTGCAACGAATGCTCTCCAATGAATTGGTCTGCAATCTCTCTGCTGAATTGGTCTGCAACGAATGCTCTCCAACGAATTGGTCTGCAACGAAGCTCTCCAACAAGCGCCCTGAATATCTCCGCTGCAGGCTCTTTCCAGCTACACCCGTGAACTACATTTCCACTGGATGCTGGTCATTAACCACCAGCACTAATGCGCGATATCTCTACTCAAAAATTACTAGACGTCTACTGCAGTTGTACTCCAAACATGGCTGCTAATAACTGCCTTACCTCTACGTAGTTGTTACCCAGTCTTCTTATAAGCTACGACAACTGCAACAATTAATCATTGTCCAATAAGGTAACATCTTATATCTAGAAATATTTGCAATCAGCAAATATCTCTTGGAATTATCATCCGCCATTACGTTAATTAATTCCTGTTATCAGCGCGCGATCTAAAAACAACAACTCGAATAAATTCTAGTTCTTTCTGGAGTGCACAAAATTGTCTGCCATTTTTCAAAACACTACAAGAATAAAAATATGAATCAAGTAAGAACATATTAATACCCAAAAATTGTAATGTCATTTGTAACAGAATGATAAAAATAAATTAAGCTAAGGTAAATATCATTCAATGAATAACAATCTAACAATTAAATTAATAAAACAATGATAATAATCTTTGTTATAATCTCATAAATTCCAATAGCATTTAGAACGAATAGAAAACAAATAAAATATTACTTCAAACTACCCTAAAATAGAAACATTATTTTGCTATAGATTAAAGAAAGATAAAGCAATAAAACTAAATATCATTATCATATACACTTATAATAGTATATGCCTATTATATAAATCTCTTGTAATAGAATGAAAATAATGATAAAGAATTAGACAAATAAACTTTACCATTTCGGTACTTGGGTATTATTCCTGCAACCAAGGAAAGATAGGAGGACTTTTTCACATTAGTATCAATACACTTCTAACTTTTTAATGTTATGATTTTGGCAACATCAAACATTAGAAAGTTAGCAATGCTTTGATAGGAATGTGAAAAGTCCTCCTTTCTTTCCTTGGTTGCAGGAATAATACCCAATAGTTTTAGAAAAATACACAAAAATTAATTTTATAGGAAATATACACGTACTTCTATGCAATGTAAATGAATGCCGAGAACCAAATTTTGTAATTTTCTTCCATCAGTTTTAAAAAAAAGTTGTAGTTATGAAGGCAAACTGGATCCATTTTTCTGTACGAAATTAACACAACACAAATATATCTTTTTAAAAATAAAAAATAAAAATTCTATGAAATAGAAACATAAGCAGACGATGCTTGAATGCTAAATTTAATTGAATGATTTTAAACCAAGAAAAATACCTAAATTTGTACAAATAGTTTTTAAAATCACATTACAAAACATTCAACAAAAGGTACTTACTATCTGAAACTGAGTATTGTGGTTTACAAAACCTTTAATTACTAAAGGAATTCTTACATACAAAATGCGATTATCAGCCCCCTCGCCGCCATTCCTACTTCTCTGAAATGTTTATAGAGCATGTGATTGTGCAGTACATACTAAAAAATGGAATCTTACCAAGCAATGTAAACCAACGGCAATTTATTTTTTGAAACAAATGTTGTCCAAAAAATAATAACAAAGTTAACGTATTTATTCAATTAGTAAATGAAAAAAACAATAAATTCCTGCAGCTCTTTGAGTAGAAAAGTCAACGTATTTTGAATACGAAAAATAGAATACGAACTCTAAATTGCAACATTACAATCATTAGTTTTTCGACTGAAGAAATAATTGGAAATTGCAGCAGTTGGTAAGTTGTTTTATAAACAGAATTAAAAATGTTTTTGATCTCAAAGCAAGTAAAAGAAAACAACAGTAATACCAAAGTCTACATATTAATTCAATTAGTAATTAGGAAAATGGGTAATTGTAAATTGCAACATTTTGAGTATATGCTTTTTAGACTAGAAAAGTAACTGGAAATTGTAAAAGCAGCAGCACTTTGAGCAAATCAAAAAGAAAACATCGTAATAATAATCTAGTCACAGCAATAAATACAAAGATGTATTAATTCTATTAGTAATTCGAGAAATAACTGTAAATTGCAGCACTCTAATCAGATAGTTGTTAGACTGGCGAAATAACTGTAAATTAAAGCACTTTGAGCAGATCAAAGGAAACAACAATATTAACAAAGTCAACGTTTTAATTCAGTTACTAAATAAAAAAATAAGTATTAACTTCAGCACTTGGATTAGATGGTTTTTAGACAGGGTGAAAAATGTTCCTTATGTCATTCAACGTGGAAAAGAAGGTGTCATCATGTCTGTGTAAGCAGGAGTAAAAATGTTTTTTATATGAAAGCAAATAAAAGGAAAAAAAACATAAATAACAAACTCAACGCTTTACTTCAATTCGTAATTTAAAAAAAAAAATCAGGGAGATTGCATTAATATGATCAGATGGTTTTCAGACTTGAGAAATAATTATAAGTTGCAACATTTTGAACAGATAAAAGGAAGCAACAACAATATTAACAAAGTTAATGTATTAATTTAATTCTTAAATAAAGAAATATCTGTCAACGAATTATTTCAATTAGTACATCCAAAAATTACTTTAAAATGTAGCACTTTTAGCAGATAAAAGAAAACAACGGAGTATTAACAAAATCAACATTTTAATTCAGTTACTAAATCAAAAAATAACTGTTATTTTCAGTACTTTGATCAGATTGAATAAAAACTCAGAAGATGAAATTAAAAATGATCAAACAAAATTACAATAACAACAAGGAGCAACTTTAAAATGTAAAAAACAAAATTTTCAATTAGTAAATGCAATAATTTCCAAAAAAAAAAAAAATGGCACTAAGAAGTTTTGAGACGTAAGAAATTGTGTTTTGTTGACACGTTTTAAAACACATTTTGTGCGCGTTTTTCGAGATGAAAAAAACGCGTGTTTATTTAACGTTCACAAGATTACACGTTTTATCGCGTGTGTGAATAATCATCCTATCTATCCAAGGTTGCAGGAATAATACCCAAGTACCAATATTCCTTATGAATAAAAAAAAAAATTCAGTGATTTGTATTTATATTTTATTATTTGTAATGAAAAAATGTAATAGGTTTTACAGATAAAAATGGTTTTACAATATACACATATATATAACGTCAAAACATCATTAATCCAAAATTCCTGGTTAGAGGGTTTTTTAAGATTTGTGAATTTTTTGTATTTTCGAGAATCAATCTTTTTCTCTATAAGATAGGGGAAAACCCAGTTAGCTGAGCTGTCATTAGCTTATTAACTAACTAAATGGTTTGTTTGTTTGTTTTTTACATTAATTTTGCTACATATTCATGAATATGACGCAAAAATATTGAAAGTATATTTGGCTCAATTAATTCTACTAAATAAAAAATATATATTTAAATTGTTTTTGTCACATTATATTAGTATTCATAATGGCAGAATACCAAAATATTTATATGTACCAATATATATATATATTGAGATTATTGGTTGTTATTGACATGGGAATTGTCTAAGTAGTGACTAATTTTAATAATATATATAATTTATACAATAACCAAAATAAATTGGTAGACATTAATCAACATTTTTCATAACATTATCCCCATATAGAAACATTTAGATAAGTCATATTTCATAAGTTTTTTCTCCGTAATTATTATCATTCAACATGAATTTTTTCTTGAAAGGACATCCTTCATATAATGTCTCTACTGCTGAATTCACGTTATTCTGTACTCATTAAAAAATTATATAAATAAATCATAAAACAAGTCATTGTTTGCCATATAACTGACTTTCAAAATTCCAACTTTATGACAATATCTCTAATAATATAGCTCTTACTAAAATGCTTTTTCACTTAACTTTTATGTCTAACTCTATATTGAATTGTACACTTGAAAACAATTTTTATTTATAACCTACAGCCATTCTCCCTTAAAGTATGCTAGGGGTTAGATCTCATGAAACTAATTATTATATATACATTAGTCCAGGTAGTGAAATTTTAGTCTTTATTAAAATCATTATGATGATCTATGATTGTTAAATATTTGATGGTAGTTTTAAGTAAATTTAACTTTCAAAGATATGTTAATGAAAATCTCTATTCGTGTATTTTTATATCTACTATACATTCTTTATTAATCTTTATCTACCACTGACCTACTTATGCTTTAAAGATGGCCACCTTTTGCCACATAAATGATTATTTAAATATTTGAAAGTTAAATTTACTTATTTAATTAAATAAAATGCACTATCAAATATTTAGCAATCATAAATAATCATAAGTAACGAAAACTAAAATTTCACCACCTGGATGCTCAGACTAATACGTAAAGTACCTATTAAACGTATTGACATTAATGCCAATTTAGGCATACACAACAAAGTCAGTGAATCAAAGGGAATATAAAACTGCAAAGAAGGAACAAAAAAAAAATACTGGTCACTCACATCAATTTGCAAAATGAAACTATGAATTATATTCGTATTGTATATATATATTTACACATTTGTTTTCAGTTTTTTTATTTTTTGAAATTTCTCGTCAACAGCTTAGACTGAAAAGTAATTATTATTATGAGAATAAATTTTTCAGTTCAAGAAAGAAAAAAAATCCAATGATTTATATTTATATTTTATGATTATTTGTAATGAAAAAACATAATTGGTTTTACAGATAAATATGTTTTTACAGTTTACATATATAAAGTTAAAACACATTAATCCAAAATTCCTGGTTAGAGGGCTTTTTAAGATTTGTAAATTTTTCGTATTTTTAAGAAATAATTTTTTTTTTTCCTTTTTATTGTAGACAAGAACTTTGCAAAGAATAAGACAGGGAAAAATCCAATTAGCTGAATCATTGGTTTATTAATTAACAAAATGTTTTAGTTTTTTTTATATTAATTTTGTTTGTAAAAATATTTGTAAATTAATAATATTTATTTAAATACAAGTATACGGTCTATACTGAATGTAATTAAGAAGGGATTTGAATTCAGACTTTCAAGTTCCTTACAGCTATCCACTTCACCTTATATAACTGATACACATGACCATATACAAATGAAAAAGATAAATGATCTCCAATATATGTATTTTGTATTGAACCAGCCCTTATCAATTAAACCAGAACATCATCTCTCACTCATATATATATAATCAGTTCCCAGTTTATATTAAGATAGCAAATCTTCAAACCTTAATAGACATTCTTCAATTTTCTCCACTCAATATTGGCATCAACAAAAGCTTTGAGTGTTCCATCATCAGATTTTCAATGATATGGGTGACTGAAGAGTTGGAAAGTGACGAAGATTGAAGTCTGTCCATTAAAGTTTGAAGATTTTCTATCTTAATACAAATTGAGCGCTGATTATATATGTGTGCAGGAAGTGATGATCTGGACCAACTGATGAGTACTGGTTCAGCATGAAATATGTATATTGGAGATCATTTATTTTTTTCACATGTATGTGGTCATGTGTCTCAGTTGTATAAGATAGAGTGGATAGAGGTAGGGAGCTTGAAAGTCTGAATTCAAATCCTTTCTAATTACATTAAATTCAGTACAGATAATACACTTGTATTTAAATATATGTTCAGCCTGTATTCTGCCCATCTTCTTCTGTGTAGTTAAATGGACATATTAAGATTCTGTATATGAGGGGCCAAGGTGACTTAAGGTCAACATGGCTATGACAATAATATTGGCATCAACAAGGGCTTTGAGTGTTCCATAATCAGATTCTCAATAATATTGATGACAGAAAGGTTGGTCGGTGGAGAAGATTGAAGCCTGATGAATGCTGTTTCAGCTCAAAATATGTACACTGCAGATCATTTACTTTTGTTCACATGTATGGGACATATGTATCAGTTATATAAGATGGAGTGAATAGCTATAGGGAGCTTGAATGTCTGAGTTCAAATCCCTTCTAATATTTATTGTAAAAGGGTTGAAGATGACCTTTGAAATTTTATTTGGGTAACAGAAGTTTGCTAATAATTAATGGTAATCTATCTATCTGTACTGTATGGATATATGCACACATATATAAAGTGCTGAAAATAGACTTTAAATATATATTTTTTATTTAATAGAATTAAGTGGAACATTGGCAAAGTACTAAAATATTTATATATATCAAATTGGTAAACATTAATCAACATTTTTATAAAACATTTCATACGTTTTCCACCCTTAATCATCATTATTTACCATGAATTTGATGAACTTTTTCTTGAAAGAGCATTCTTCACATAATCTCTCTCCATTGCTAGATTCATGTTGTCTTGTACTCATTACAAAATTATATAAATAAATCTTTATAAAACAAACCATATAACTGATTTCAGATTATTTATGTTTCTGACTTCCAACTTTATGACAATATCTCTAACAATATAGCTCTTAGCAAAATGCTTTCTTCCTCACCTTTTATGTTTAATTACGTACTAAATTACACAATTGAAAACATGGAAATTTTAATCACAAATGCTATACTTTTGTGTCATACACAGTAGTATATATAATTCACTTATGGTTCATTCCCATAACATTTTCCCTATTCCTAAGTTTAATTTTTTTAACTTATTTGCTATTCACGATAGTAGTTCTGTGATGTACTTCCAGTCATTGTGCCAAACTGCAGCAACTTGTGTATTCGAACATAGGTACTCAGAGTACCCACAAATAGATCAATAAATGAAATTTAGATATGGACTGGAGTAATGATAAAATTTATTAATAGCAAAAAGTTATTGATACACTTCAACACAGTATATATAGTTCATTTATGGTTCAATTCTCATGACACACCTAACAGCTTGATGTTTTCTGGATGGTTTCCTTTGGCCTCAGTTATCAAAACACTTTGGCTCTATTCCTCAAACTAACGGAGTTCTTTGGCTTCGTTGAGCTGCACATGATCATGTTGGCTCTACACTAGAGTACTGCCTTGTCACTTAAGCTTCCTTCAGCTGCTCTCCATTAAAATCTTCCGCCAACAGTTCACTTAATAAATCCTCTAGAATCAAAACAATGTACTTTGCTATACATGCTATTTATTCATGCAGTTTGCCCTCCAGCAATCCAGGGATTCATATTTGATTGTTACAATCTTGTTTTCCTCTTGGTGTTTTTAATTACTCGATTCTACTTCTATTGTATCAAGAAATATTTGTAATTAGCAAAATATTTCTTGGCATTCACCAAATGCATATTTTCCATTGTTAAATTCTACGTACATTTAATCATTAATTAAAGCTTTTAAGTTTCTATTTGAGTAAATTTATACAATGTTCACTTTTCTTAAAAAATTTTACCCAAATGTTCATTAATTTTTCTCTTACCAATTAGCGATCTAAAAAAATATATTTCTCTAATATATTTTCCTTACTTTTTCTGGAGTACAAAATGACCTAATTAATAATTATTGCATTGCAATGTACACACCTCCCCCACTCCAGAAAAAAACCCTTGTCCCGGTTAATAAATATAGCCTTTGAAATTATTTAGACTCTTCTCTTCCCTTGCCATCTTGGGTGCTTTTTTCTCCTACTTGGAGAAACTCTGGATTTTTCCTTGTTCTTCGATTTGTGCATCTGGCAGTTCTGTCTACAATTGGCCTTTCTAAAAAGTCTTTTAAAATGTCCATTTCATTTTCACTATTGGCCATCTTTTCTTGTAGCTCCGTGACATACTGCTGCCAAGGTTCTGATAATTCTTATACTTTTTCATTCCACTTTTCTGCTTCTTTAACCAGCTGGTTATTATTCTGCTGCAAATGTGGCTTTTCTTGTAATTTTTGCTCCAACTCGTTACATAATTCACCATTTTTGGATTCTAACTCCTCTGATTTCTTTTCTAGTGACTTCACAATTGATTCAGACTTTTGCAATTTGGTCTGCAATGATGCACATATTTCATTTTTATTTTCCAAGTTACCGGTCAATTCGTTCGAACAATGTTTTTGGTGTTGTAACTTGATCTAAAAACTATTCGCCATTTTTTTTTAAATCCTTATTTTCTGTTTGCAATTTAGTAATATTTATTTGACATGATCTAAAATTATTCTGTTTATTCATCTCATCTTTGGGGTGTCATCCTTGTGAATTGGTCCTATCCCTCATACCAATGCTTATTCCTATATGCTTGAACCAATAGCATTCTATTAATGGACCGACATTTTTTTGTACTATTAATAATATTTCATCATTATTTCAGTCCTTATCTAAATTTCATTTAATGATTTATTTGTTGTATTCTGAGTGTAAAAATATGTACATTGCAAATCTACGCCAAAAAAAGTAAGGAAAATATATTAGAGAAATATATGTGTTAGATCACTAACTGATAATAGAAAATATTTACTAATTTGTGATAAAAAAAATTGCATTTAGTAAACGCCTTGATACAATAGAAGTTGAATCAACTAATTAAAAACACCTAGAGGAAAACAAGACTGACAACAATCAAGAATAAGCCCTGTATTGGCAGAGGCCAAACTGCATGAATAAATAGCACATGCAACAAAGTACATAGTTCTCATTCCAGCGGATTTACTAAGTGAACTGTTAATGGAAGATTTTAATGGACGGTAGCTGAAAGAAGCTTAAGTGACAGAGCATAGTGTGAAGTCAATGTGGTTGTGAGAAGCAGCTGAAAGAAGCCAAAGAACTCCATTAGTTTGAGGAGTAGAGACAAAATATTTTGGAAACTTAGGCCAAAGGAAACCATCCAGGAAGCATCAAGCTGTTACATGTATTGTAGAAACTGAACCATAAGTGAACTATATATACTGTGTTGGACTGTATCAATAACTTTTCATTATTAATATGTCATTATTATTCCAGTCCATATATTAAATTTCATTTATTGATTTATTTGTTGTTATTCTGAGTGCCTGCATTCGAATACACAACAAATGGGTGCAGTCACCATCTCGAATTTGTGAATAGTGAATACATTTAAAAAGTTAACAATCTTAGGATACAGGAATGTCGCTAGGTCAGTCGGTAATAATGCGATTTGATATGAGTTATGCAAATCATTGGGAGTTGTACACCATGCAGTTGGAAAATTTCTTTTTATTAAACGGAATTAAAGATTATAAAAGAAAGACAGCTGCAGTAATATGTTGGAACTAAAAGTCACTGAAATTATAAATAAGTATTTTGACATACCTATAGCAGAAGGAATAGGATATGAAGCAATAATTAGCAAGCTGAACCAACATTTTATATACTTACAAAACTTCTTTAAAATAAAATTGCTAAAGTTAAACAGCAGCCTCAATGAGTTATTATTTTTATGAGTTTTAACCTTTGTAAAAATATATGAATTTTCATAAAAAGAAGGATACAATAATTTATATTCATTTATAGCTATAATTTTATAATCTTTCATTTTATTAAGTAATTTTCAATATTTGTTTTTGTACTGGTTGATTAGACATGCACGACACTTGATGGCATTGTTTATGTACTAAAACATATAAAAATGCCATTTGCCAGCCCAACTTTTCTTTGCGAAACAACATTATTTTCCAAAATGGAATAATTACATTTGTAAATTACATTATACATTTCAGTGCATGTTCACATTTTTCAAATTAGTTTTAAACAATTTACAAACCAACATTATTTTCTAAAATGGAATACTTCCGGTTTAAATTACATTGTAAATGTCAGGGCATAGCACTGGAATGTACAAGGCCGAGGACCAATGGTTTTGCTGATTCGAAGGATCGTCCAAAAGATGAAGTATTCTGATCAAACAAACATTATGATTTTCCAAAACACTATGCAATTTTAGTTGTCTCGTAGCTGCTCTTTATCTGAAAAAAAGACACTATTATAAACATTACGGGCCGACATTCTGCAAAGTATTTGTAAACAACTTATGAACCAACATTATTTTATAAAATGTACGAATAAGATTTTTCTGAAATTGAATTAATTACATTTTTAAATTACATTATAAATGTCAGCGCATAGCACTGGAATGTGCAGGTCCAGGGACCGATGTTTTTGATGATCCAAAGGATCGTCCAAAAAATGCAGTAGCCTGATCAAACCAAGCTTCTGATTTCCAAAACAATGTGCAATCTCAGTCATTTAATTTGTCTCATAGCTGTTCTTGTGCAAACATGCCTTTTCACATGAATTCTGTGAAATTGTGCTTGTCCCTACACTTTTGCAATTTTTTTCAACTTCCAAGTTGGGTAGGGAAGTGCAGTGACTTATTAGTATGTAATACTATGTCAGGTAGAGTGTAAGATCATTACTTTGAATGCAGATTACAAGAGTTATGGTCAGTTGAATTCCATACACCCTCACATGATATGGTAGCAATCTGTGAAATGGGTGCATTTGCATAGTATCACGAAGCACATCAGTGGGCTATAATATTTGTGTGCAATTCAATATAGGCCTGCAACAGCTAATATAAACATCACTGTTCTATAGGCTGTAAACTTTGGGCTGCATAAACAGCATTTTTATGTGTTTTAGCATATAAACAATGCCATCAAGTGGCGTGCATGTCTAATCAACCATTACCTTTGTTTTTTATCCATGTAATAGGATCTTTTAATATTTATTATAAATAAAGAAGAATATAATAAATTATTAAAATATCCTACTACGGGGATAAAAAACAAATATTTAAAATTACTTAATGAAAGATTATAAAATTATAGATATAAATGAATATAAATTATTGTATCCTTCTTCTTATAAAAATCCATATATTTTTACAACAGTTAAAACTCATAAAAATAATAACCCATTGAGGCTGTTGTTTAACTTTAGCAATTTTATTTTACAGAACTTTTGTGAATAAGCATTTATTTTTATAGCGTTTTGTTTTTTATAAATTGTAATACATTAAAGATCAGCCTTTTCAAGCTTTTGTGCATGCCCTTTTTACGAGTTTTAATAATAAATGAATACTTTCATTCCCAACACAAGATATAGTATTTATGAAAGTGAGTGGTCTATCCTCACACTTTCACTTCCAGTACTTAAGATTTGCCCATATATAAGCATTTGGGTTGGAAAGAATAAGTGGATTCATTTTATTGTTTCATAAATACTATATCTTGTGTTGGGAATGAAAGTATTCATTTATTATTAACACTCATAAAAAGCGCATGCACAATAGCTTGAGAAGGCTGATCTTTACTGTATTACAATTTACAGAACTTTTGTAAGTATATAAATAAATGGATAACTAGTATTTTAGGATATGGTGAATATCCTAAAAAGAATGCTTATTGTATTATTAAGTATTTTTATAATGGATATTGAAAAAATGTATCCAAGTATTCCAAGACTTAAAAGTATATATATTAATAAAAAATTTAAGTATATTAATGATATAAACATAATAAATATTATTGAAGAGAGTTTCAAATTAATACACAATAGTTTATATTTTAAATATAATAATGAATTTTGGAATATACTTGAGGGATGGATTATGGGTTGTGCAATTAGTGACTTAATATCATCAATATTTATAAATGGATTAGAAAATATTGTAATTAAAAAAAGAGTAATTAGTAAAGAAATAATACATTATTCTAGATATGTTGATGATATTTTAATTATTGGTAATAAAAGAGTAATGAATAATATTTATAATGAGTTTAATAATATGCCTTTGAGCATTCCATCATCAGATTTTCAATTGGATGGACGGTTGAAGAGTTGGAGTGTGGAGTGGATTCAAGCCTGTCCATTAAACTATGAGGATAGTCTATCTTAATATATATCTGAGCACTTATACTAAATATGTGTGTAAAGATGATAGTCTGAACCAACTGATGATTGCTGGTTTAGCATGAAATACGTATATTGGTGATTATTTATCTTTTCAGCATATATGTGTTTAGGTGTATCAGTGTTATTAGATAGATTGGAGAGAAGTGGGTGGTGTGAAAGTCTGTGCTCATATACCCTATATTACATATATATAGCCACAGGTATATAACAAGCCTGTGTTTCAGTTATAATTAAATTTACTAAAGTAGAATTTGAAGATAAGATTAAATATTTAGATATAGAAATTAATATAGATAACAATAATAAAATTACTTTAAAACATTTAATTAAAAAACATAAATTAAGAAAAATTATTCATGTAGATTCACAACAAACATGGGTACAAAAATTAGCAGTAATTAAAAATTTTAAATATAGGAATGATAAATACAATATAGATAAAAGTGTAGCTCAATTGCAAAAGAATCAATTTATTAAATTATATAAAGATTATGGATATAATCCTAAAACTATTAGCAATATAATGGTAGATGATAAAAATTTTGAGAGTAATGATCGTATTAATAATGATAATAATGAACCAAGTAAGAAATGGGTTAAACTTTCATATTATCCTAGGATTTATAATACTTTAAGGTATAATAAAAATTATATTGATTTGGCTGGTCAAATAGTAAAAATCTTGATCAATTAATAGATAATTATAGGTTAAGGGATGATTTACATTCAAAAAATGTATATAAAATTACATACAAAATTTGTAAAATGATTTAGTTTGGACATACTGGAAAACAGTTATAGGTAAGAGCCAAAGAATGTAACAATGCTATTAAAAAAAGTGATGATAGGTCTGCATTATATATTCACTACTTGAAATATGGCCATAGAATAGATGCTACAAAAAGTATTATATATTTAAATTTAATCAAAGATCCAAAAAGAAGGCAAAAATATGAAACATTATATTAAAAATAATTTGACTAATTGCATGAATATTTATAAGACTTCTACAAATTTGGTTAATAATTGGTTGATTAAAAATGAATGAAAATTATATATATAATTGTATAAAAATATGCATGTAATATTGTTTAACATAATGTTATGATATAATCAATTGTTTTGTAATTATTGAATTTATATATGAGGGTTTTGATTTGTTTTAATTATTTATATTAATATTGTTTGTTTTAATTCCATTATTGGACACTGGATGGCTTTATGTCAGGTGATTCGTTAATGTTAAATAGATAAGTAACATTCGAAAATGGCATCAAAGCAGGTGCTGGAAAAAAGCTTTTTAATAAATACAAAATTATTATTTGATTATATAGCTATAAAGAGTTATTGTTTTTTTGATTATTATTATCTGATCATTATTCTTGATTATCTATCACTAATTGTTCTCAATAGACTTGAGCATTTGTTATAATTTATATATGTAATTCAATATTTATAATTTTGAAATATATTTCTAATTAATTTGTTTAAATATTATTCTTTTAAAATAAGAACATGTATTTTTTTTTTTTTTCTGTTCTTTCCAAAATATACATTGTAACATTTTGAAGAAATGTTAATTGGAGGTCACAAAGAAAGTTTTCTCTGACAAAAAGAATAAAATAAATTGGAAAAAAATATATAAATGCTTGCTTTTTTATTTAGTTATTATATATATGTGAGTTTTCACGAGGCAATAAACAACGGCTATTGGAATTTCTATTTTCCTTAAATGATCACTTTATAAATAAATCGCTAACGAAAAATTTAATCAAAAAAGAAATAATATTTATAAAAAAAATTGCAAACGAATTGATAATTCATGCCAGAATTCTCAGAAATTAAATTATAAAAATAATTGTGTATACGTATTGTTATCCAGTCAGAAATTGTTATTATTATCCAACCTTATTTCTATTTTAAAACAATATTACAAAACGTTAGAATTTACAATATTTTATGATTTTGGTTGCATATAAATATTAATCATTAATATGTAATTTAATTTTTTAATAAAGGAAATAATTTAAATATACATATTACCAAAAGATACTTCAGGGGCTGGTTTTATAAAATTTCATCTAATAGTGTTCTCATATCTGGGAAGAACATCTCAATTTACTCACCAGATGACACCCAAAACTTGAAACATTGTGAGGAAATGTAAAAGATGAACCTTTGATTAATATTTAGCAGAATGGCTAATATTTGTATTTTCATAGACATTATCGTGATCATTAGTTGAACTTGCTTCTGCTCATAGTAAGATTTATTTTTTCACACCATATTTATATCAATTATCTCCAACATATATTATTTCATTCAAACTTTTTTTCTACATACTAATTGATATATAAAATTATTAGAATTGCCTCCATATAAAATTCATTCCTTCAACAATGATAACATACCTTCTTTTATCCATGTACACTAAATTTTAACTTCACTTCTTTCTCTTTCTTTTTACTTTGTAACGCTTAATAATTGTTTGAAGAAAGGGTAATTATCCATTCTTAGAATAAAATAAGGATGGAAAACTTTTTAAACCTTCCTATCCAGCAACTGATTTGGTTGGTAAATGTTTTCTTTTTCATTGTTTATTTATGAGAGGCTGTACGGACTATTTATAGACTATTTTACCTATTACCTATACACTGTATTATTAATTTATCCAGAATGCCAAAAAATATGAACCAATATCAATAGCAATCATCCATATTCTTATGATAAAAAAATCCCCTCGTGGCATAACTATGATAACATAGCCTCTATGTAGTTAAATTATTTCAAAATAGTTTGAAAAAAAAAAAAAATGAAAAAACATATTTAAAAAAAAAAAAGTTTACTTTTATGTTAATATAAAAAAAAGATTATATAGAATTATGCTAGAATATGTTAGAAGAGGCTGCAGAAAGGAGTTTGCTATTAACTGAAAGGAGACCCTTTGATTCCTCTTGAAGGCCTTAAAGGAACCAAGCAGGGCAAATTCCTAACGTCCACTCCATACGTTCTTGCCGTTGCAGCTGTTATTACTATGTGATTATTCATATAGTATACGAACATGGATGGGCTGCTCACCAACACGCATTAGCCAGCATGGTGAGTTTATTGGCTTTTTACCTCTGAGTTTAAGATCAAGAAATACCATGGTCTTTCTTCTCAGTTCCTGATAAGGCAGAATGAATGTTTGTGTAAATGATAAATATTTTTCCAATACATATATACAATTATGACAGACAAAAATAAAGCATGGCCCTTATTCCCAGGAGGCTGTAAAGTCACCAACCAAGGCAGCGGTTGGTGGCCGAAGGCGGAGGGTGCTAAGAATCCCCTGATTGCGGACCCAGGCTGCCATTTGATGACGACTTTTTATTTAGGTACTTACAACTGCAGATCACTTTCAAGTGAAGGAAGATTGCAAGAATTAGAAGAAGAACTGTCTTATATTAAATGGGACATTATTGGACTTTGTGAAGTTAGAAGAAAAGGAGAAGAAACAATTGATTTAAAAAGTGGACATATACTCTATTATAAAGGCACACATATTGGAAATACAAGTGGAGTAGGATTCATTATAAATAAAAAGTGGAAGAACAATATTGTGGAGATTGATGGTGTATCGGACAGAGTGGCAAGATTAGTTATACAACTTAATAGCAGATACCAAATGCAGATAATTCAGGTTTATGCCCCAACAAGTTCTCATAGTGATGAAGTAGTAGAAGATTTTTATATGGATGTACAAAAGGCTTTTGATCAGAGTAAACAACATTTTAAAATTTTTATGGGAGACTTTAATGCTAGAATTGGTAGACAAATGAAAGATGAAATTGCTGTAGGTAATTTTGGTTATGGTAATAGAAATGAGAGAGGACATAGACTTGTGGAGTTTGCAGAAAAAGAAAAACTTTATATTATGAATTCATTTTTTGAGAAAAATGTTAAAAGGAAATGAACATGGAAGCATCCAAATGAAGGTACAGCAGAATTGGATTATATTTTGACTAACAGAAAATACATATTTCAAGATTGTAATGTTCTTAATAAATTTAACACAGGAAGTGATCATCGATTAGTAAAGTGTAAGTTTTGTGTTAATGTAAAACTAGAGAGACAAAAATTATTAAGAAAAACAATATTTACAGTTGATATTCCTAATCTTCAGAAAAATTCTAATGAATTTAAATTAGAACTTACAAATAGGTTTCAAGTGTTAGGAGATTTTGAACATGATTCAGATTTGAATGAAATTAATATGAAAATAACTGATACACTTTTAAAAACTGCAACAAACATAGCTGGTAGAAAAAAGCAGCAATTGACTAATAAAATTTCTACTGAGACTAGAGAATTTATGAAGAAAAGAAGGAATATGAAGATATACAAAAATGATGTATTAAAAAGAATTGAATATCTTGAATTTTGTAAAATGGTACGGAAAAGAGTTGAAAATGATATAAGAAAGTATAACTGTGAAATAGCAAGGAAAGCTGTAGAAGAAAATAAAAGTCTCAAAAATGTTAAACAACATTTTGGTATTGGTAGGAAATTTATATCTGCAATAAGAAAAAAAGATGGAATTATTACTAAAAAGAGAGATGACATCATAAAATTGGTAGAAGATTTTTATCAAGAATTATATAGTAATAAAGAACAAGTACCTCCTATATCTATTACATCTTCCGAATTGCCCAGAATTTTAAATCAAGAAGTGAGACATGCAATTAAGTGTATGAAGAAAGGAAAGGCTCCAGGAAATGATGGAATTATAATTGATATATTAAAAGAAGCAGGTGAAGAAATAGAAACAATTTTAGCAAAGTTATATACCAAATGTCTAAATGATAAAGATGTACCAGAAGATTGGAAGAATGCAGTAATAATATTAATATTTAAAAAAGGTGATAAAGAAGATATTAGAAATTACAGACCTATCAGCCTTTTATCAGTTTTATATAAAATTTTTACCAAGATAATTACAACTCGTCTACAGAGAACTTTGGATTTCCACCAACCAAGAGAACAAGCTGGATTTAAAAGTGGTTTTAGTACAATAGATCATATCCAGGTATTGAGAGAAGTCATAGAAAGGACAAACGAATATGAGTTATCATTATGTTTTGGATTTGTAGATTATGAAAAGGCATTCGATTCTATACACATTTTTTCAGTGATTAAAGCATTGGATCATCAAGATATAGATCCAGGATATTGTCATATTTTAAAGAATATTTATAAAAATGCAACAGCAACAATTAGATTACATAATGATACTGGAAAAATCAACATTGAGAAAGGTGTAAGACAAGGTGATTCCATATCTCCAAAACTCTTTACAGCAGTGCTGCAAGAAGTATTTTGTGGATTAAAATGGGAAACTAAAGGAGTGAAAGTAAATGGAGAGTATTTAAGTCATTTAGATTTCGCAGATGATGTAGTTGTTTTTGCAAATAATGCTTCAGAGCTGCAGGAAATGTTGCAGGAGTTAGCAGATGAAAGTAGAAAAGTAGGACTAAAGACAAATGTTAAAAAGACTAAAGTAATGTTTAATTGATTTGCTCAAAATATGAAAATAAAGATTGATTATGAAGAATTAGAAGAAGTTAACAGTTACAAATACCTTGGTCAGATTATTAATACAGATGGAAACATAATGGAGGAAATTAATCATAGAATTAAACTTGGTTGGAGTGCTTTTGGTAGAAATAACTTGATACTAAAAGGAAATATGCCTATGTGTTTGAAAAGGATGGTTTTTAACAAATGTGTTTTACCAGTTCTTACTTATGGATCTGAGACTTGGACACTTAATAGAAGAGCAATACAGAGACTTCAGACCACTCAAAGGAGTATGGAGAGATATATGTTGGGAGTAACAAGAAGAGATCGAAAACGCAATGTATGGGTAAGACAACAAACAGGTGTTACTGACCTTATTGAAAAAATTAAAAGATTGAAATGGAGTTGGGCTGGACATATTGCTAGAAGAGATGATAATAGATGGACAATT
The DNA here is from genome assembly GCA_028023455.1 of Epiperipatus broadwayi. Lineage (NCBI taxonomy): Eukaryota > Metazoa > Onychophora > Udeonychophora > Euonychophora > Peripatidae > Epiperipatus > Epiperipatus broadwayi. Next base: position 209,334 of record JAQFVV010006958.1, on the reverse strand, counting down.
GAAATTTCAAACTGGATTCCAAGAGATTGTAAAAGACCCAGAAAGAGACCACATGTGAGATGGATGGATGAAATAAGAAAATGTGCAGGGGTGTTGTGGAGAAGAGAAGCTAAAGATCAGAGAAGATGGGTTAAACTTGGAGAGACCTTCATCCTGCAGTGGATTGATAATGGTTGCTGATGTTAGAAGAATGAATCGCTACTTTTTTTTTTACGCTAGAATATGTTAGATTGAAACGCGCCACCAGGGAATGTTGTATTGAATCGTTTTTGTTTAGCAACAATGCCATCAAGTGGGATATGGTAGCTATTCGACGACTATGGTAGATAGATCTTAGAAAGCCTGATTTCTTTGGAATATCATAGAACATATCAAAAACTGAGAAAAACGATCTGCTTCAATACAAGAGCTAGCAATCCAATACTAATATATTTAAAAATGATAATAATAATTGTTTGTGATTTAAATATCTATGACTTCTGGCAGTATATACTATTTCTCTTTCACATTTTATTAACATGGTTTTTTTAAAAAAACTAATTGTTAAAAAAAAGAAAATAGATATATATATATTGTAACGATCTGGAGAATGGAACTTAACGTAAACTGCACTACAGGGCGCCATCTAGGCATTTGAACCTAGAAAAATTTATAAAGTAGGCAGATACGTAAGTCAAAAAAAAAAAAAATTTTTTTTTTTTTTTTAAATTTTGATTCCGGTCGTTAGCCCATGTCACTAGCTCAGTGGAATAGCAGAGATTTAATAATATAATCTAAGAGTATATATATAAAAAAGAATAAAATAAGCCACTGCCAGTAATTAACACACAAACATTTATTTATGCACATATATATAAGATTTTAAATTAGTTTACATTTTAACATTTAACATTATTTTTAACTTTACTTTAATTTACATTTAATTACTATTATATTATAATTTTACATTTTAATTAAGTTCGCACATATAAATTTATGAAAGCTTGTTTATAATGTTGAATATAGATCGGTTACATAGATTTCACGGTCAAAAACATTTCAAAAGAAACATAAACGATCAAAATACAAAATTATTGATTACTGACAATTGCGGAGGGAAATTTATATGTAACCCAATAGTATTCACCATAAGATACTTGCATTGTCACCAATAACTTAAAAGACATCCGAATAAATACATTTTAGATACTCACCGTAAGGTATCATTATTTATCGAATGTCTATATATTTTGATCAAATATGGAAACGAAAAACATAGTTAACCAATAAACAATCCATGCAAGCGTCTATAAACAACTTAAATTTAATGCATTTTTATTTAGGATCGAGTATGAATAGACCACATAAATTTGCTTTTGAAAATAAACATTCTATCCCTATTTAACCTTAGGCTAAAATTCGTAGTCAAACTGGCATCAATTCATCTGATATATCGATGTATTCAATGTAATAAAATACGGCAGCACAAAAGGTTAAAAGAAGAAATTGCCTCTTATGAGATAGGAATATTACATCTATCTGCAAAGAAGAGCAATAAAACAAAAAACTCCATAGAAAGGAACTGCGGTATCCGACTTATAATTCCTTCCATAGGCAAACGGAAGTGTGCGGCGTATGAAGCGATTCTGCCCGTAGCGAATCAATATTACATCTACTAATCACACCAATATATCCAATCCATTGACCCAATTTAACCACGAAACAAATAACCTAAGATTACCCTCCCCTAATATAACTTTACAAATCTATACAGCCATTCACGCCCGACTTAAGTTTAACATTTATATAATTTAACTTAACGGAAAACAGAAATCATAATAAAACTTAAAGAACAAAATTAAATAAATGGAAATGATTTTAAATAAATAAATAAAAAATACATCAAATAACATTATTAATAAATTAAGTTGGTCAGATAGGATAATATTGCAATCATTTAAATATGGAAAATTTTAATTTAATGTTCATTATTTATAAAGTTCTTACGGTTTAAAAAGTTCATCTTTATCCGTTGCTTGCCATGAACGTGAATTCCCACGCCGTCCTAAGATTGGTATCCATTTAGCCATTGTTTTATTTATTCATTCGGAGGTTTTTTAGTTTAATTGGTCCTCAATGTAGGAAACGATAGTTCATTTCTCTTTCTTTACTAGCAAAACTGAAGGGATTGAACGTGCGTCCTTCAATCTCTTCTCCCGCACCTCCGCACTAACATCTATCTGTCACATCGTAATAATCATAATAACTCACTAGTCACTAATTAATAATTTCCAAACTTGTCCTTTTTATATTAATGTGAAGGATTGAATTTACATTACGTCACCGATGCGATGGTCCTTTCGCAGCGGTCCGATTCCATAGGGATTTCTTCTTATTTGCTAACAGTTTCTATTGTTTTCCTATCTGACTGATGTTTTTACATTTAAATGCCCAAGGCTGGTTTACATTTAACTAATTAACAATCATTTCCATTTCTGATTAATTACCCTGTTTTCCAAATCAAAAATATATTTAAAGATAAATTTAAAGATATAATTTTATCTCCAAATCTTTTTAAAATTTAGTTTTAAAATACTTTTTCTTTAATAAAGTTTTATTTTAATAATTTTTCATTATCTGTGCGATTTAACATGTACGAGTTTAAGATGATATTTAATTTCAATTTTTAATTCTAAAAGAAAAAAATTTTAAATGCGAACTTTTTAATTTACTTTCATGTTTAATAAATAAAAAACAACAACAATGTAACGAACGTCTGTGCTCGTTACAATATATAATGCTACTTCTTTTTGACTTTTTATTACAACTTTGATCAAATAGTTTCATTACTGGAGATCTCATAAGAGGTTTCAGCACTTGGAGTAACAACACTGAGATCAATTTGAAAACCTCACATCTTCTGAGCAAATAAAACCATTATTATAATTAGTTAATATGACAAACATACAATTTTAAATAGTAATTATTTAGAACTGAAGTTATGATGAAATCTGTATAAGAAAACAAATTTTGCTCATTTAATTTAATTCTCAAAATATTTAAAAAAGTTTATCTTATCCTTGGATCATGAAGGAAGTTGATGATTAGACTTTGAAAAAACTAGCCAAGCTTCCAATTTTTTAATAAATTAAGTTTAAATATATTGAAACGATTGTCTCATAATAGTATGTGTGCATATATATATACATGATCACTAGATGGAGCTTTACCAATAGCTCTTAAACAAGCTTTGTTTACATAAACGCTGAGAGAGATAGAATTCAATATCTCTTTCGTTGTCTCCAACCTTTAGACCATGGTTTCGAGCTAGTTGACTCACGTCAGTAAAGGGTAGGAAGACAAGAAACTAGTGTTTATGTAAACAACGCTTGTTTAGGAGCTATTGGTAAAGCTCGATCTAGTGATCATAAAATGCAAGCTAAGAGCAAGTTACGAAATTTATAACTTGTTTTGTTTATCATATATATTGTAACCGGACCGCCATACAACCGTTTTATTACGTCAGTTGTAACAATTTTCTGATGAGCATGCTGCAGGAAGGAACTATCAATTGATATTCTTAATGCAGATGTTAATGCCCCCCTACAACAATATTTCCTACTCATCAGAGGATGTAGTACATAGAGATTGGAAACATCTAAATATTTCTATGTTTGGTTTCCCAAAGAGCGCCATTAGAGTTCCATCTCACTACAACCTGACTGGCCTAGGTCAAGTTATGTCAGACATAGCTCAGAGAACATGAGATTCTCATGAACCAGTGCTATAATTGGTGAGTGATGCGATAAATAAACAAAACTGGACAACTGGATAACCAATTTAATTTTAGTAACAAAAAAAAATTTATTAAATAACAATTAATTTGCAATTTCAACAATAGTTCATTAATTCCTCTATGAGAAGAAGCTTGGAAATATTCTAATTCAATAATAGTTCATTTTGAATTCATTTATGGGAAGAAGCTTGTGAATATTCTAATTCAACAATAGTTCATTAGTTCCTTTATGAGAAGAAGCTTGGAAATATTCTAATTCAATAATAGTTCATTTTGAATTTATTTATAGGAAGAAGCTTGTGAATATTCTAATTCAACAATAGTTCATTAATTCCTTTATGAGAAGAAGCTTGGAAACATCCTACTTCAACAATAGTTCATTTTTGTATTCCTTTATGAGAAGAAGCTTGGAAATATTCCAATTCAACAATAGTTTGTTTTTGTATTCCTTTATGAGAAGAAGCTTAGAAGCAGTCAAGCATTTATGGTTTATACAATAATTCATTTTGAAGCAGTCAAGCATTTATGGTTTATACAATAATTCATTTGTTCATTTAAGAGAAGAACCTTAGAAGCAGTCAAGCATTTATGGTTTATACAATAATTCATTTTGAAGCAGTCAAGCACTTATCGTTTATACAATAATTCATTTTGAATTCATTTAAGGTAAGAACCTTAGAAGCAGTCAAGCATTTATGGTTTATACAATAATTCATTTTGAAGCAGTCAAGCACTTATGGTTTATACAATAATTCATTTTGAATTCATTTAAGGTAAGAACCTTAGAAGCAGTCAAGCATTTATGGTTTATACAATAATTCATTTTGAATTCATTTAAGGTAAGAACCTTAGAAGCAGTCAAGCATTTATGGTTTATACAGCATTTCATCATTTTATGAATCATTACTGATTGGTAGACATTTGAACTCAGCAATTCTTGGTTTGTAGAGCATTTATCATTTGATAATTGAGGCATTTATAATTTAGCCAAATATAAAAGTATATTCTTATACATAAACTCTGTTACATTATAAGAAGCTTAGAAGCAGTCAAGTATTTATGATTTATACAACATTTCATCATTTTATGAATTATTACCGATTGGTAGACATTTGAACTCAGCAATTCTTGGTTTGTAGAGCATTTATCATTTGATAATTGAAGCATTTATAATTTAGCCAAATATAGAAGTATATTCTTATACATAAACTCTGTTACATTACCCAGATAGAAGTAATATGCAATTAAAGCATTTTTAATTCATATAGTAAATACGTTCAAATATTTTTATAAATAAATTTGCGTGTAGCTATTTCATAACTTCACTTTATAACGTATGATAAAGACGTTTTAACATTTTATAAAACACATTCTATGTAATTATTTCATAATGTCACTTTATAACGTATGATAAAGATGTTTTCATATTTTACAAAAAAACAAATTCTATGTAATTATTTCATAACTTCATTTTATAACGTATGATAAACGTGTTCTAATATTTTACAAAACAAATTCTATGTAGTTATTTCATAACTTCATTTTATAACGTATGATAAAGATGTTTTAATATTTTATAAAACAAATTCTATGTAATTATTTCATAACTTCACTTTATAACGTAAGATAAAGATGTTTTAATATTCTTATAACATAATTACCTTCCAGTTTTACAATCCAGTTTATTCATAAAGAAGGCGGGTTATTTCATTTATGGAGAGGCATGGCACAGCATGGAGAGATTGAAGCCGCTAATTTACCCCATTGTCTTCATAATTCCTCTAGCAAAGTTTTCTTTTTCCATTTTCACGTTTAGTTAAAGCTATATTTTAATTTGTCAAAAGAATTAAGTAATACATTTTTTTTTTAAAAAAAAAAAAATTCAATATGTTCTGCTTCTCTGTGTAAGACGAAAGTTCTTTTCTTCTCACAACGTGCCTAATTTGAATACTGCCTCAGTTTAACTCAAGTATCTTTTCTTTTTTTCTTTTTAATGATTGGATAATTAATTTCTTTTCTTTTTTTTATTGAGACAGATAAAAAAAAAATAAGATAACTTAACATTTTATTTAAATCCATCAATCACAAAATTAAAAATATGATTTTCTTTTTTTTTTAACAAATTACAGCTTTATTGCGTTCCCAATTAGATTGAATCACGCTAGACGTTTTTAAATGGGGGGGGTCTTTTGAATATCTATATGAGTAACAGCATAACTGTTTCATTACCCCTCACCAAATTTTGGGATGAAATCGCCTGGAAATACGATTTCATTCCACATACTATACACATTATTTCTCAGTACTGCCTGGTTTTAGATATGCTGATGAATAGGTAAGATGAGCTGGAAAAGTGAATACATGAATCATAGCCTCCAATGCTGGGACAAATAGATGGCCAAGCACAAACTACCAGTACACACCGCCTCATGACGTCGCGAGAAAATATCTCATTTTTAAGCACTACCTCTCTTGTACCTAGAAGCATCATCCAACTAAGAATAGGAGCCAGAGAAAAAAAATCAATTTGGCACTCAGCCAGCTTCGGTGAGTCTTAGGGGCTATCATTTGGCCTATCCATGAGACTAAGGCCTATCCATGAGACCTATGTATACGCACTGCTGGACTACTCTTGGAGCACAACATCCAGGTCTGGATAGTGCCGAGCATATACTTCGGAGCATCATAACACAATGCATCCAAGCAGCTCTACTCAATCATCCACCATCTCAACATGAAAAACACAAGTTCATGCATCACTACACCACACTCACAAACTTTTTCCACCAGCTATCTATTTTATTCTGAATCATAACTGCAACCTGGTTTGGGAGACTGAGGATCATGATCAGTTCTCCTATAGTCCTCTTTTGTATTATGAGGTGACATACTTCTGGATCGCCTCTTTGTTGAAAATTCATCATGTTTAACATTACTGTGATGTCTTGCTTCTTCACTTCTGTATTTTCTTTGGAGATCATTGTTACTGTTTGATCTTCTAATTATACGCGTCCGATATGGACCATGAACACCATCCGTGAATTTTCTCCTGTTCCTCTTCCATGGTGGTACTTCATTTTTATATAAAAGTTTCTTTTTAAATGGTTTTTCTGCCATAGTAATTATTTTTTTGGTATTTGCAAAAGTTTCTTGTTGCTTAATTTCTTTCACACTGATAAATCCCGAGTTTTCAGATTCCTTTTTGGTGTCTTTTCCTGCGTAAGCAACTATATTTTTAGTAACTGTCTTTATATATTTTTTTTCTATACTCAATTTTTGATTTGAGTTTATTAAGCTTTTGTTTATAATTTTTATATATGGCTGAGAACTAACACACTTTTCTTTCCATTTTATGATTCCTTTCTCTATCTTTGTTACTATTTCATAGCATATATCAGACAATTTTTCTGAAACATTTTCTTCTATATTGGATAGTCCCTTAGTTATATGAGAATTAAATTTTCGATTATGTTCATTTTCATGTTTTTCATCTTCTTGAAGATTAGAAGATTTTAATTTTGCTTTATTAGATTCATTTTCATCCGTTTGAAACTCTTTTGCTGTGTTTGATATTTCAGTCTCAGCTTCTGTATATACTTCTTTCTTTTCAATTTTAAAGGCATATTCCACAATCAGACTTTTTTCTGAAGGTAGACCAACAATTTCAAGATCACTCTTTGTAATTTCAATTTCTTCCTTTTTAACAATCTCAAATCTTGCTTCATCAGTAATAGGGTATTCAATTTGTGATTCCTTTAAAATGTCTTTGGTTGGAAATTTCAAAGTCTCTTCCTCATCCAATTTTTTAGACTGAGTTATTTTTTTCATTAACTGGTTGAACTTTTCATTCTGTTTTTCCACTGCTTCTTTAATTTGTTTTTCTATTCTTTGGTTTGCTTCTATTGCTTGCTTGTTATATTCTTCCCTTTGTTTGATATCTTCTTCTCTTTGTTTATCCCATTTTTGGTTATATTCTTCTCTTTGTTTGATATCTTCTTCTCTTTGTTTATCCCATTTTTGGTTATCTTCTTCTCTTTGTTTATCTCTTTTCTTTTGGTCTGCTTTTATAATTTCTATTATCTGAGCTATCGTAACTATTTTTTTGTTTTTTGAGCCTCCATGTTTACCATTTCTCCTTTGTTTTCTGAATCAGTAAGCTTCTCTCTCCATCCACACCATGACCCTACTCCATCTTCTTTGAAATGCCTGTTTCATTCTTTATGCCATTCTTTTTTGTTTTGTTTTTCTTTTAAACTTTTATTTTTTTAACCTTCCTGAACAAATTACATCACTACATCATATGCACTGTTCATATCACAGAATCGTGATCTGCTTATGCCTATGAGTAGGCCAGCTAGATCGGACCTCACAATAGGGTGGCAAATTAACCGGCCCATGCCAGATAAGGCCTCACAGTAAGGTGACAATGTAATAGGTGCCTATGGTTAGGCCAGCTGGATAAAGCCTCACAGTTGAAAGACAAATGTAACCGGAGCCTATAGGTAGGTTAGCCAGGTAAAGCCTCACAGTTGGACAACAAATGTAACCGGGAGCCTATAAGGTAGGTCAAGCCAGGTAAAGCCTCACAGTTGGACGACAAATGTAACTGGAGCCTAGGTGGGATTAGCCAGAGTAAATCCCCGTTGGGTACCCAGAAATGTAACCGGACTCGCCCACACAACCATTTTATTACATCAGTTGTAACAATTTTCTGATGAGCATGCTGCAGGAAGGAACTATCAATTGATATTCTTAATGCAGATGTTAATGCCCCCTACAACAATATTTCTTGTCATCAGAGGATGTAGTACATAGAGACTGGAAACATCTAAATATTTCTATGTTTGGTTTCCCAAAGAGCTCATTAGAGTTCCATCTCACTACAACCTGACTGGCCTAGGTCAAGTTATGTCAGACGTAGCTCAGAGAACATGAGATTCTCATGAACCAGTGCTATAATTGGTGAGTCATCGATAAATAAACAAAAACTGGACAAGCTGAAATTGCAAATTAATTGTTATTTAATGAATGCTTTTGTTGTTGTTACTAAAAATTAAATTGATTATCCAGTTGTCCAGTTTTGTTTATTTATCGCATCAAACACCAACTCTAGCACTGATTCTGGCGATCTCATGTTCTCTGGCTCTGATCTGACCTCGCTTGACCTAGGCCAGTCAGGGATTGTAGTGAGATGGAACTCTAATGGGGCTCTTTGGGAAACCAAACATAGAAATATTTAGATGTCTCCAGTCTCTATGTACCACATCCTCTGATGAGCAGGAAATATTGTTGTAGGGCATTAACATCTGCATTAAGAATATCAATTGATGAGTTCCTTCCTGTAGCATGCTCACCAGAAAATTGTTACAACTGACGCAATAAACGGTTCTATGGGGTCAGGTTACAATATACATGGGGTGGGTATATTGGGGGTGAACCTGGGGTGATGAAAATTCAACATTACCAACTTAAAATATTTCAAATAATGAAATTTAATAAAAAGTGTAAGAAAAGGATTATATTTACGATATAAGAGATATTAAAGTAATAGATATTAAAGTAATGTTTAGAAATCATAAATATATATTCCATAATTTTAAAGCAATATAATATCACAAAATATATAAATAATATATATAAAGGAGCATGAGAAACCTGAAGAGATCACTCTGAGAGATCAGCCCAGTTAACTCCTTAGGAGCAACTAAAAGTATAAATTTGCCAGCATTATCAATAAGTGTAGTAAGTACCTTACAGCAATACTCAAAGAAATAACCATGAATGATCATCAATCAAAAAAATCAACAGTCAATCTAATGACAGGATTTGAAATGGGTCTCACTGTAAACCAGGCTAACTATCGGAGGCTTGCCACAGCTTAGGGATGTTATTTAAACATTAATCTGGATGCACAAACTTCAGTGCTAATTCATTTAGATATATAATAATAAAAACAATAACACTGGCATATTAAATCATGCCTGGTCATTATCAATGTTCTGGCCATTTAAGACATAACTGGCCAACTATGAAAACCCAAATTCTGATAAATAATAAATTAAATAAAAATGTAGTGCATGGGCTTTTAAAGAATATTCTCTTTTTGCACTTCAACAAGGATAATGATGATGATGATCATCCATCAGCATCATCAGTGAATGCTTATAAACACTAATAAAGCAAAATTGCAAATGCCAAAATGCCTGGAAAAACATTGGTAATTTTTGTGTGCTGCTTTTTATTTTTTAAATATTGATGAATTCAAATGATTTGCAAATATGTTGAAAGACTTTTATTTTTTATGCAAGTTAGTATATTTTTTGAAAACTATGCCATCAACTTAATTTGTCAATTTCAGCTATTTTGGGGGGAGGGGGTAGGATTTGATGCTTGGTAATTATTTTTTAGGTATTGCTTTTCATTTTTTAAATATTGATGAATTTAAATGAAATGCCATACTTTCAAAGCAGAGAACAATTAATTGCTTTTGAATGTGATCGTAGATGCATATTTGCAAATGTTGAAAGCCAAATAATTTGATGAAATTTTTGTTTTTGGATTTCTTGCCTTCCGATTTCTGTTTTTTTCTACATAGGTATATTTTTCGTTTTTTTTTTTTATAATTTGTACTTTCGATGGATTTGTTGAATATATACTGCTCAGGCATTTTTTATTTTCGGATTTAGTGGAGCACTCCTGATTTTAGGGGGTTTCATGAGCGGCATTTTTCACCGATTTCTGTTATTTTAATTTGAATTTATAGCATTTTCTTTGGTTTTTTTTTTTTTATAATTTGTACTTTTGATAGTGTTGGGCTACACGTACTGTGGCCACCAGGTGACTGATATCATCGATGGAAATAAAATAAAAATTGCTGAAATCATTGATGGACAAAAAAAATCGCTGAAGTGATCGATGGACAAAAAAAAATTATAGAAAAAAAGACCCAAGAAAATGCTATAAAATTCAAATTAAAATAAACCAGAAATTGGTGGAAATACGCCAAACACAGACCCCCTATAATCAAGAATTCTTTGCTTAAATCGAAAAATGAAAACACCTGAGATAATATATATCCAACAAATCTATCAAAAGTACAAATTATAAAAAAAAAAAAACCAAGAAAATGCTATAAAATTCAAATTAAAATAACAGAAATCGGTGAAAAAATGCCAAACACAGACCCCCCCTAGAATCAAGAATTCTCCACTTAAATCGAAAAATAAAAATGCCTGAGGCAGTATATATCCAACAAATCCATCGAAAGTACAAATTATAAAAAAAAACCCAAGAAAATGCTTTATAGCATTTAAAAAAAAACAGAAATCGGAAGGCAGGAAATCCAAAAACAAAAATTTCATCAAATTATTTAGCTTTCAACATTTGCAAATATGCATCTACGATCACATTCAAAAGCAATTAATTGTTCTCTGCTTTGAAATTATGGCATTTCATTTAAATTCATCAATATTTAAAAAATAAAAAGCAATACACAAAAAATAATTACCAATGTAAAATCTACCCCCTCCCCCCAAAATAGCTGAAATTGACAAATTAAGTTGATGGCATAGTTTTCAAAAAATATACTAACTACTTAAAAAATAAAAGTCTTTCAACATATTTGCAAATCATTTGAATTCATCAATATTTAAAAAATAAAAAGCAATACACAAAAAATTACCAATGTTTTTCCAGGCATTTGGCATTTGCAATTTTTTGTTTATTAGTGTTTATGGGCATTCACTGATGATGCTGATGGATGATCATCATCATCATCATCCTTGTTGGTGCAAAGAGAATATTCTTTAAAGCCCATGCACTACATTTTATTTAATTTATTATTTATCAGAATTTAAGTTTATAGTTGGCCAGTATATGTATTAAATGGCCAGAGCATTGATAATGAGCAGCATGATTTAATATGCCAGTGTTATTGTTTTTATTATTATATATCTAAATGAATTAGCACTGAAGTTTGTGCATCCAGATTAATGTTTAAATAACATCCCCAAGCTGGCAAAGGCTCGATAGTTAGCCTGGTTTACAGTAGACCCATTTCAAATCCTGTCATTAGATTGACTGTTGATTTTTTTGATTGATGATCATTCATGGTTATTTCTTTGAGTATTGCTAGTACTTATTATACTTATTGATAATGCTGGCAAATTTATACTTTTAGTTGCTCTAAGGAGTTAACTGGGCTGATCTCTCAGAGTGATCTCTTCAGGTTTCTCATGCTCTTTTAATATATATTATTTATATATTTTGTGATATTATATTGCTAAAATTATGAATATATATTTATGATTTTAAACATTACTTTAATATCTATTACTTTAATATCTCTTATATCTTAAATATAATCCTTTTCTTACACTTTTTATTAAATTTCATTATTTGAAATATTTTAAGTTGGTAATGTTGAATTTTCATCACCCCAGGTTCACCCCCAATATACCCACCCCATTATATATTGTAACCGGACCGCCATACAACCGTTTTATTACGTCAGTTGTAATAATTTTCTGATGAGCATGCTGCAGGAAGGAACTATCAATTGATATTCTTAATGCAGATGTTAATGCCCCCCTACAACAATATTTCCTGCTCATCAGAGGATGTAGTACATAGAGACTGGAAACATCTAAATATTTCTATGTTTGGTTTCCCAAAGAGCGCCATTAGAGTTCCATCTCACTACAACCTGACTGGCCTAGGTCAAGTTATGTCAGACGTAGCTCAGAGAACATGAGATTCTCATGAACCAGTGCTATAATTGGTGAGTGATGCGATAAATAAACAAAACTGGACAACTGGATAACCAATTTAATTTTAGTAACAACAACAAAAAAATTTATTAAATAACAATTAATTTGCAATTTCAGTTGTCCAGTTTTGTTTATTTATCGCATCACTCACCAATTATAGCACTGGTTCATGAGAATCTCATGTTCTCTGAGCTACGTCTGACATAACTTGACCTAGGCCAGTCAGGTTGTAGTGAGATGGAACTCTAATGGCGCTCTTTGGGAAACCAAACATAGAAATATTTAGATGTTTCCAGTCTCTATGTACTACATCCTCTGATGAGCAGGAAATATTGTTGTAGGGGGGCATTAACATCTGCATTAAGAATATCAATTGATAGTTCCTTCCTGCAGCATGCTCATCAGAAAATTGTTACAACTGATGTAATAAAACGGTTGTATGGCGGTCCAGTTACATTTGGCACCCAACGTGGGGCTTTACCTGGCTAACCTACCTATAGGCTCCAGTTACATTTGTCGTCCAACTGTGAGGCTTTACCTGGCTGACCTACCTATAGGCTCCGGTTACATTTGTCGTCCAACTGTGAGGCTTTACCTGGCTAACCTACCTATAGGCTCCGGTTACATTTGTCTTTCAACTGTGAGGCTTTATCCAGCTAGCCTAACCATAGGCACCTATTACATTGTCACCTTACTGTGAGGCCTTATCTGGCATGGGCCGGTTAATTTGCCACCCTATTGTGAGGTCCAATCTAGCTGGCCTACTCATAGGCATAAGCAGATCACGATTCTGTGATATGAACAGTGCATATGATGTAGTGATGTAATTTGTTCAGGAAGGTTAAAAAAATAAAAGTTTAAAAGAAAAACAAAACAAAAAAGAATGGCATAAAGAATGAAACAGGCATTTCAAAGAAGATGGAGTAGGGTCATGGTGTGGATGGAGAGAGAAGCTTACTGATTCAGAAAACAAAGGAGAAATGGTAAACATGGAGGCTCTAAAAACAAAAAATAGTTACGATAGCTCAGATAATAGAAATTATAAAAGCAGACCAAAAGAAAAGAGATAAACAAAGAGAAGAAGATAACCAAAAATGGGATAAACAAAGAGAAGAAGATAACTAAAAATGGGATAAACAAAGAGAAGAAGATATCAAACAAAGAGAAGAATATAACCAAAAATGGGATAAACAAAGAGAAGAAGATATCAAACAAAGAGAAGAATATAACAAGCAAGCAATAGAAGCAAACCAACGAATAGAAAAACGAATTAAAGAAGCAGTGGAAAAACAGAATGAAAAGTTCAACCAGTTAATGAAAAAAATAACTCAGTCTAAAAAATTGGATGAGGAAGAGACTTTGAAATTTCCAACCAAAGACATTTTAAAGGAATCACAAATTGAATACCCTATTACTGATGAAGCAAGATTTGAGATTGTTAAAAAGGAAGAAATTGAAATTACAAAGAGTGATCTTGAAATTGTTGGTCTACCTTCAGAAAAAAGTCTGATTGTGGAATATGCCTTTAAAATTGAAAAGAAAGAAGTATATACAGAAGCTGAGACTGAAATATCAAACACAGCAAAAGAGTTTCAAACGGATGAAAATGAATCTAATAAAGCAAAATTAAAATCTTCTAATCTTCAAGAAGATGAAAAACATGAAAATGAACATAATCGAAAATTTAATTCTCATATAACTAAGGGACTATCCAATATAGAAGAAAATGTTTCAGAAAAATTGTCTGATATATGCTATGAAATAGTAACAAAGATAGAGAAAGGAATCATAAAATGGAAAGAAAAGTGTGTTAGTCCTCAGCCATATATAAAAATTATAAACAAAAGCTTAATAAACTCAAATCAAAAATTGAGTATAGAAAAAAAAAATATAAAGACAGTTACTAAAAATATAGTTGCTTACGCAGGAAAAGACACCAAAAAGGAATCTGAAAACTCGGGATTTATCAGTGTGAAAGAAATTAAACAACAAGAAACTTTTGCAAATACCAAAAAAATAATTACTACGGCAGAAAAACCATTTAAAAAGAAACTTTTATATAAAAATGAAGTACCACCATGGAAGAGGAACAGGAGAAAATTCACGGATGGTGTTCATGGTCCATATCGGATGCGTATAATTAGAAGATCAAACAGTAACAATGATCTCCAAAGAAAATACAGAAGTGAAGAAGCAAGACACCACAGTAATGTTAAACATGATAAATTTTCAACAAAGAGACGATCCAGAAGTATGTCACCTCATAATACAAAAGAGGACTATAGGAGAACTGATCATGATCCTCAGTCTCCCAAACCAGGTTGCAGTTATAATTCAGAATAAAATAGAGATAGCTGATGGGAAAAGTTTGTGAGTGTGGTGTAGTGATGCATGAACTTGTGTTTTTCATGTTGAGATGGTGGATGATTGAGCGGAGCTGCTTGGATGCATTGTGTTATGATGCTCCGAAGTATATGCTCGGCACTATCCAGACCTGGATGTTGTGCTCCAAGAGTAGTCCAGCAGTGCGTATATATAGGTCTCATGGATAGGCATTGGTCTCATGGATAGGCCAAATGATAGCCCCTAAGACTCACCGAAGCTGAGCAGGGTTGGCTGAGTGCCAAATTGATTTTTTTTCTCTGGCTCTTATTCTTAGTTGGATGATGCTTCTAGGTACAAGAGAGGTAGTGCTTAAAAATGAGATATTTTCTCGCGACGTCATGAGGCGGTGTGTACTGGTAGTTTGTGCTTGGCCATCTATTTGTCCCAGCATTGGAGGCTATGGTTCATGTATTCACTTTTCCAGCTCATCTTACCTATTCATCAGCATATCTAAAACCAGGCAGTACTGAGAAATAATGTGTATAGTATGTGGAATGAAATCGTATTTCCAGGCGATTTCATCCCAAAATTTGGTGAGGGGTAATGAAACAGTTATGCTGTTACTCATATAGATATTCAAAAGACCCCCCCCCATTTAAAAATGTCTAGCATGATTCAATCTAATTGGGAACGCAATAAAGCTGTAATTTGTTAAAAAAAAAAGAAAAATCACATTTTTAATTTTGTGATTGATGGATTTAAATAAAATGTTAAGTTATCTTATTTTTTTTTTTTATCTGTCTCAATAAAAAAAAAGAAAAGAAATTAATTATCCAATCATTAAAAAGAAAAAAAGAAAAGATACTTGAGTTAAACTGAGGCAGTATTCAAATTAGGCACGTTGTGAGAAGAAAAGAACTTTCGTCTTACACAGAGAAGCAGAACATATTGAATTTTTTTTTTTTTAAAAAAAAAATGTATTACTTAATTCTTTTGACAAATTAAAATATAGCTTTAACTAAACGTGAAAATGGAAAAAGAAAACTTTGCTAGAGGAATTATGAAGACAATGGGGTAAATTAGCAGCTTCAATCTCTCCATGCTGTGCCATGCCTCTCCATAAATGAAATAACCCGCCTTCTTTATGAATAAACTGGATTGTAAAACTGGAAGGTAATTATGTTATAAGAATATTAAAACATCTTTATCTTACGTTATAAAGTGAAGTTATGAAATAATTACATAGAATTTGTTTTATAAAATATTAAAACATCTTTATCATACGTTATAAAATGAAGTTATGAAATAACTACATAGAATTTGTTTTGTAAAATATTAGAACACGTTTATCATATGTTATAAAATGAAGTTATGAAATAATTACATAGAATTTGTTTTTTGTAAAATATGAAAACACCTTTATCATACGTTATAAAGTGACATTATGAAATAATTACATAGAATTTGTTTTATAAAATGTTAAAACGTCTTTATCATACGTTATAAAGTGAAGTTATGAAATAGCTAAATTTATTTATAAAAATATTTGAACGTATTTACTATATGAATTAAAAATGCTTTAATTGCATATTACTTCTATCTGGGTAATGTAACAGAGTTTATGTATAAGAATATACTTCTATATTTGGCTAAATTATAAATGCCTCAATTATCAAATGATAAATGCTCTACAAACCAAGAATTGCTGAGTTCAAATGTCTACCAATCGGTAATAATTCATAAAATGATGAAATGCTGTATAAATCATAAATACTTGACTGCTTCTAAGCTTCTTATAATGTAACAGAGTTTATGTATAAGAATATACTTTTATATTTGGCTAAATTATAAATGCCTCAATTATCAAATGATAAATGCTCTACAAACCAAGAATTGCTGAGTTCAAATGTCTACCAATCAGTAATGATTCATAAAATGATGAAATGCTGTATAAACCATAAATGCTTGACTGCTTCTAAGGTTCTTACCTTAAATGAATTCAAAATGAATTATTGTATAAACCATAAATGCTTGACTGCTTCTAAGGTTCTTACCTTAAATGAATTCAAAATGAATTATTGTATAAACCATAAGTGCTTGACTGCTTCAAAATGAATTATTGTATAAACCATAAATGCTTGACTGCTTCTAAGGTTCTTACCTTAAATGAATTCAAAATGAATTATTGTATAAACCATAAGTGCTTGACTGCTTCAAAATGAATTATTGTATAAACCATAAATGCTTGACTGCTTCTAAGGTTCTTCTCTTAAATGAACAAATGAATTATTGTATAAACCATAAATGCTTGACTACTTCAAAATGAATTATTGTATAAACCATAAATGCTTGACTGCTTCTAAGCTTCTTCTCATAAAGGAATACAAAAACAAACTATTGTTGAATTGGAATATTTCCAAGCTTCTTCTCATAAAGGAATACAAAAATGAACTATTGTTGAAGTAGGATGAAAGGAATTAATGAACTATTGTTGAATTAGAATATTCACAAGCTTCTTCCTATAAATAAATTCAAAATGAACTATTATTGAATTAGAATATTTCCAAGCTTCTTCTCATAAAGGAACTAATGAACTATTGTTGAATTAGAATATTCACAAGCTTCTTCCCATAAATGAATTCAAAATGAACTATTATTGAATTAGAATATTTCCAAGCTTCTTCTCATAGAGGAATTAATGATCTATTGTTGAAATTGCAAATTAATTGTTATTTAATAAATTTTTTTTTGTTACTAAAATTAAATTGGTTATCCAGTTGTCCAGTTTTGTTTATTTATCGCATCACTCACCAATTATAGCACTGGTTCATGAGAATCTCATGTTCTCTGAGATACGTCTGACATAACTTGACCTAGGCCAGTCAGGTTGTAGTGAGATGGAACTCTAATGGCGCTCTTTGGGAAACCAAACATAGAAATATTTAGATGTTTCCAATCTCTATGTACTACATCCTCTGATGAGCAGGAAATATTGTTGTAGGGGGGCATTAACATCTGCATTAAGAATATCAATTGATAGTTCCTTCCTGCAGCATGCTCATCAGAAAATTGTTACAACTGACGTAATAAAACGGTTGTATGGCAGTCCGGTTACAATATATATGATAAACAAAACAAGTTATAAATTTCGTAACTTGCTCTTAGCTTGCATTTTATGATCACTAGATGGAGCTTTACCAATAGCTCCTAAACAAGCGTTGTTTACATAAACGCTAGTTTCTTGTCTTCCTACCCTTTACTGACGTGAGCCAACTAGCTCGAAACCATGGTCTAAAGGTTGGAGACAACGAAAGAGATATTGAATTCTATCTCTCTCAGCGTTTATGTAAACAAAGCTTGTTTAAGAGCTATTGGTAAAGCTCCATCTAGTGATCATGTATATATATATGCACACATACTATTATGAGACAATCGTTTCAATATATTTAAACTTAATTTATTAAAAAATTTGAAGCTTGGCCAGTTTTTTCAAAGTCTAATCATCAACTTCCTTCATGATCCAAGGATAAGATAAACTTTTTTAAATATTTTGAGAATTAAATTAAATGAGCAAAATTTGTTTTCTTATACAGATTTCATCATAACTTCAGTTCTAAATAAGTACTATTTAAAATTGTATGTTTGTCATATTAACTAATTATAATAATGGTTTTATTTGCTCAGAAGACGTGAGGTTTTCAAATTGATCTCAGTGTTGTTACTCCAAGTGCTGAAACCTCTTATGAGATCTCCAGTAATGAAACTGTTTGATCAAAGTTGTAATAAAAAGTCAAAAAGAAGTAGCATTATATATTGTAACGAGCACAGACGTTCGTTACATTGTTGTTTTTTTTTATTTATTAAACATGAAAGTAAATTAAAAAGTTCGCATTTAAAATTTTTTTCTTTTAGAATTAAAAATTGAAATTAAATATCATCTTAAACTCGTACATGTTAAATCGCACAGATAATGAAAAATTATTAAAATAAAACTTTATTAAAGAAAAAGTATTTTAAAACTAAATTTTAAAAAGATTTGGAGATAAAATTATATCTTTAAATTTATCTTTAAATATATTTTTGATTTGGAAAACAGGGTAATTAATCAGAAATGGAAATGATTGTTAATTAGTTAAATGTAAACCAGCCTTGGGCATTTAAATGTAAAAACATCAGTCAGATAGGAAAACAATAGAAACTGTTAGCAAATAAGAAATCCCTATGGAATCGGACCGCTGCGAAAGGACCATCGCATCGGTGACGTAATGTAAATTCAATCCTTCACATTAATATAAAAAGGACAAGTTTGGAAATTATTAATTAGTGACTAGTGAGTTATTATGATTATTACGATGTGACAGATAGATGTTAGTGCGGAGGTGCGGGAGAAGAGATTGAAGGACGCACGTTCAATCCCTTCAGTTTTGCTAGTAAAGAAAGAGAAATGAACTATCATTTCCTACATTGAGGACCAATTAAACTAAAAAAACCTCCGAATGAATAAATAAAACAACGCTAAATGGATACCAATCTTAGGACGGCATGGGAATTCACGTTCATGGCAAGCAACGGATAAAGATGAACTTTTTAAACCGTAAGAACTTTATAAATAATGAACATTAAATTAAAATTTTCCATATTTAAATGATTGCAATATTATCCTATCTGACCAACTTAATTTATTAATAATGTTATTTGATGTATTTTTTATTTATTTATTTAAAATCATTTCCATTTATTTAATTTTGTTCTTTAAGTTTTATTATGATTTCTGTTTTCCGTTAAGTTAAATTATATAAATGTTAAACTTAAGTCGGGCGTGAATGGCTGTATAGATTTGTAAAGTTATATTAGGGGAGGGTAATCTTAGGTTATTTGTTTCGTGGTTAAATTGGGTCAATGGATTGGATATATTGGTGTGATTAGTAGATGTAATATTGATTCGCTACGGGCAGAATCGCTTCATACGCCGCACACTTCCGTTTGCCTATGGAAGGAATTATAAGTCGGATACCGCAGTTCCTTTCTATGGAGTTTTTTGTTTTATTGCTCTTCTTTGCAGATAGATGTAATATTCCTATCTCATAAGAGGCAATTTCTTCTTTTAACCTTTTGTGCTGCCGTATTTTATTACATTGAATACATCGATATATCAGATGAATTGATGCCAGTTTGACTATGAATTTTAGCCTAAGGTTAAATAGGGATAGAATGTTTATTTTCAAAAGCAAATTTATATGGTCTATTCATACTCGATCCTAAATAAAAATGCATTAAATTTAAGTTGTTTATAGACGCTTGCATGGATTGTTTATTGGTTAACTATGTTTTTCGTTTCCATATTTGATCAAAATATATAGACATTCGATAAATAATGATACCTTACGGTGAGTATCTAAAATGTATTTATTCGGATGTCTTTTAAGTTATTGGTGACAATGCAAGTATCTTATGGTGAATACTATTGGGTTACATATAAATTTCCCTCCGCAATTGTCAGTAATCAATAATTTTGTATTTTGATCGTTTATGTTTCTTTTGAAATGTTTTTGACCGTGAAATCTATGTAACCGATCTATATTCAACATTATAAACAAGCTTTCATAAATTTATATGTGCGAACTTAATTAAAATGTAAAATTATAATATAATAGTAATTAAATGTAAATTAAAGTAAAGTTAAAAATAATGTTAAATGTTAAAATGTAAACTAATTTAAAATCTTATATATATGTGCATAAATAAATGTTTGTGTGTTAATTACTGGCAGTGGCTTATTTTATTCTTTTTTATATATATACTCTTAGATTATATTATTAAATCTCTGCTATTCCACTGAGCTAGTGACATGGGCTAACGACCGGAATCAAAATTTAAAAAAAAAAAAAAAATTTTTTTTTTTTGACTTACGTATCTGCCTACTTTATAAATTTTTCTAGGTTCAAATGCCTAGATGGCGCCCTGTAGTGCAGTTTACATTAAGTTCCATTCTCCGGATCGTTACAATATATATATCTATTTTCTTTTTTTTAACAATTAGTTTTTTTAAAAAAACCATGTTAATAAAATGTGAAAGAGAAATAGTATATACTGCCAGAAGTCATAGATATTTAAATCACAAACAATTATTATTATCATTTTTAAATATATTAGTATTGGATTGCTAGCTCTTGTATTGAAGCAGATCGTTTTTCTCAGTTTTTGATATGTTCTATGATATTCCAAAGAAATCAGGCTTTCTAAGATCTATCTACCATAGTCGTCGAATAGCTACCATAGCCCACTTGATGGCATTGTTGCTAAACAAAAACGATTCAATACAACATTCCCTGGTGGTGCGTTTCAATCTAACATATTCTAGCGTAAAAAAAAAGTAGCGATTCATTCTTCTAACATCAGCAACCATTATCAATCCACTGCAGGATGAAGGTCTCTCCAAGTTTAACCCATCTTCTCCGATCTATAGTTTCTCTTCTCCACAACACCCCTGCACATTTTCTTATTTCATCCATCCATCTCACATGTGGTCTCTTTCTGGGTCTTTTACAATCTCTTGGAATCCAGTTTGAAATTTCAATTGTCCATCTATTATCATCTCTTCTAGCAATATGTCCAGCCTAACTCCATTTCAATCTTTTAATTTTTTCAATAAGGTCAGTAACACCTGTTTGTTGTCTTACCCATACATTGCGTTTTCGATCTCTTCTTGTTACTCCCAACATATATCTCTCCATACTCCTTTGAGTGGTCTGAAGTCTCTGTATTGCTCTTCTATTAAGTGTCCAAGTTTCAGATCCATAAGTAAGAACTGGTAAAACACATTTGTTAAAAACCATCCTTTTCAAACACATAGGCATATTTCCTTTTAGTATCAAGTTATTTCTACCAAAAGCACTCCAACCAAGTTTAATTCTATGATTAATTTCCTCCATTATGTTTCCATCTGTATTAATAATCTGACCAAGGTATTTGTAACTGTTAACTTCTTCTAATTCTTCATAATCAATCTTTATTTTCATATTTTGAGCAAATCAATTAAACATTACTTTAGTCTTTTTAACATTTGTCTTTAGTCCTACTTTTCTACTTTCATCTGCTAACTCCTGCAACATTTCCTGCAGCTCTGAAGCATTATTTGCAAAAACAACTACATCATCTGCGAAATCTAAATGACTTAAATACTCTCCATTTACTTTCACTCCTTTAGTTTCCCATTTTAATCCACAAAATACTTCTTGCAGCACTGCTGTAAAGAGTTTTGGAGATATGGAATCACCTTGTCTTACACCTTTCTCAATGTTGATTTTTCCAGTATCATTATGTAATCTAATTGTTGCTGTTGCATTTTTATAAATATTCTTTAAAATATGACAATATCCTGGATCTATATCTTGATGATCCAATGCTTTAATCACTGAAAAAATGTGTATAGAATCGAATGCCTTTTCATAATCTACAAATCCAAAACATAATGATAACTCATATTCGTTTGTCCTTTCTATGACTTCTCTCAATACCTGGATATGATCTATTGTACTAAAACCACTTTTAAATCCAGCTTGTTCTCTTGGTTGGTGGAAATCCAAAGTTCTCTGTAGACGAGTTGTAATTATCTTGGTAAAATTTTTATATAAAACTGATAAAAGGCTGATAGGTCTGTAATTTCTAATATCTTCTTTATCACCTTATTAAATATTAATATTATTACTGCATTCTTCCAATCTTCTGGTACATCATTATCATTTAGACATTTGGTATATAACTTTGCTAAAATTGTTTCTATTTCTTCACCTGCTTCTTTTAATATATCAATTATAATTCCATCATTTCCTGGAGCCTTTCCTTTCTTCATACACTTAATTGCATGTCTCATTTCTTGATTTAAAATTCTGGGCAATTCGGAAGATGTAATAGATACAGGAGGTACTTGTTCTTTATTACTATATAATTCTTGATAAAAATCTTCTACCAATTTTACGATGTCATCTCTCTTTTTAGTAATAATTCCATCTTTTTTTCTTATTGCAGATATAAATTTCCTACCAATACCAAAATGTTGTTTAACATTTTTGAGACTTTTATTTTCTTCTACAGCTTTCCTTGCTATTTCACAGTTATACTTTCTTATATCATTTTCAACTCTTTTCCGTACCATTTTACAAAATTCAAGATATTCAATTCTTTTTAATACATCATTTTTGTATATCTTCATATTCCTTCTTTTCTTCATAAATTCTCTAGTCTCAGTAGAAATTTTATTAGTCAATTGCTGCTTTTTTCTACCAGCTATGTTTGTTGCAGTTTTTAAAAGTGTATCAGTTATTTTCATATTAATTTCATTCAAATCTGAATCATGTTCAAAATCTCCTAACACTTGAAACCTATTTGTAAGTTCTAATTTAAATTCATTAGAATTTTTCTGAAGATTAGGAATATCAACTGTAAATATTGTTTTTCTTAATAATTTTTGTCTCTCTAGTTTTACATTAACACAAAACTTACACCTTACTAATCGATGATCACTTCCTGTGTTAAATTTATTAAGAACATTACAATCTTGAAATATGTATTTTCTGTTAGTCAAAATATAATCCAATTCTGCTGTACCTTCATTTGGATGCTTCCATGTTCATTTCCTTTTAACATTTTTCTCAAAAAATGAATTCATAATATAAAGTTTTTCTTTTTCTGCAAACTCCACAAGTCTATGTCCTCTCTCATTTCTATTACCATAACCAAAATTACCTACAGCAATTTCATCTTTCATTTGTCTACCAATTCTAGCATTAAAGTCTCCCATAAAAATTTTAAAATGTTGTTTACTCTGATCAAAAGCCTTTTGTACATCCATATAAAAATCTTCTACTACTTCATCACTATGAGAACTTGTTGGGGCATAAACCTGAATTATCTGCATTTGGTATCTGCTATTAAGTTGTATAACTAATCTTGCCACTCTGTCCGATACACCATCAATCTCCACAATATTGTTCTTCCACTTTTTATTTATAATGAATCCTACTCCACTTGTATTTCCAATATGTGTGCCTTTATAATAGAGTATATGTCCACTTTTTAAATCAATTGTTTCTTCTCCTTTTCTTCTAACTTCACAAAGTCCAATAATGTCCCATTTAATATAAGACAGTTCTTCTTCTAATTCTTGCAATCTTCTTTCACTTGAAAGTGATCTGCAGTTGTAAGTACCTAAATAAAAAGTCGTCATCAAATGGCAGCCTGGGTCCGCAATCAGGGGATTCTTAGCACCCTCCGCCTTCGGCCACCAACCGCTGCCTTGGTTGGTGACTTTACAGCCTCCTGGGAATAAGGGCCATGCTTTATTTTTGTCTGTCATAATTGTATATATGTATTGGAAAAATATTTATCATTTACACAAACATTCATTCTGCCTTATCAGGAACTGAGAAGAAAGACCATGGTGTTTCTTGATCTTAAACTCAGAGGTAAAAAGCCAATAAACTCACCATGCTGGCTAATGCGTGTTGGTGAGCAGCCCATCCATGTTCGTATACTATATGAATAATCACATAGTAATAACAGCTGCAACGGCAAGAACGTATGGAGTGGACGTTAGGAATTTGCCCTGCTTGGTTCCTTTAAGGCCTTCAAGAGGAATCAAAGGGTCTCCTTTCAGTTAATAGCAAACTCCTTTCTGCAGCCTCTTCTAACATATTCTAGCATAATTCTATATAATCTTTTTTTTATATTAACATAAAAGTAAACTTTTTTTTTTTTAAATATGTTTTTTCATTTTTTTTTTTTTCAAACTATTTTGAAATAATTTAACTACATAGAGGCTATGTTATCATAGTTATGCCACGAGGGGATTTTTTTATCATAAGAATATGGATGATTGCTATTGATATTGGTTCATATTTTTTGGCATTCTGGATAAATTAATAATACAGTGTATAGGTAATAGGTAAAATAGTCTATAAATAGTCCGTACAGCCTCTCATAAATAAACAATGAAAAAGAAAACATTTACCAACCAAATCAGTTGCTGGATAGGAAGGTTTAAAAAGTTTTCCATCCTTATTTTATTCTAAGAATGGATAATTACCCTTTGTTCAAACAATTATTAAGCGTTACAAAGTAAAAAGAAAGAGAAAGAAGTGAAGTTAAAATTTAGTGTACATGGATAAAAGAAGGTATGTTTTCATTGTTGAAGGAATGAATTTTATATGGAGGCAATTCTAATAATTTTATATATCAATTAGTATGTAGAAAAAAAGTTTGAATGAAATAATGTATGTTGGAGATAATTGATATAAATATGGTGTGAAAAAATAAATCTTACTATGAGC
The DNA here is from genome assembly GCA_028023455.1 of Epiperipatus broadwayi. Taxonomy (NCBI): domain Eukaryota; kingdom Metazoa; phylum Onychophora; class Udeonychophora; order Euonychophora; family Peripatidae; genus Epiperipatus; species Epiperipatus broadwayi. Next base: position 184,138 of record JAQFVV010006958.1, on the reverse strand, counting down.
AGAAGCAAGTTCAACTAATGATCACGATAATGTCTATGAAAATACAAATATTAGCCATTCTGCTAAATATTAATCAAAGGTTCATCTTTTACATTTCCTCACAATGTTTCAAGTTTTGGATGCCATCTGGTGAGTAAATTGAGATGTTCTTCCCAGATATGAGAGCACTATTAGATGAAATTTTATAAAACCAGCCCCTGAAGTATCTTTTGGTAATATGTATATTTAAATTACTTCCTTTATTAAAAAATTAAATTACATATTAATGATTAATATTTATATGCAACCAAAATCATAAAATATTGTAAATTCTAACGTTTTGTAATATTGTTTTAAAATAGAAATAAGGTTGGATAATAACAATTTCTGACTGGATAACAATACGTATACACAATTATTTTTATAATTTAATTTCTGAGAATTCTGGCATGAATTATCAATTCGTTTGCAATTTTTTTTATAAATATTATTTCTTTTTTGATTAAATTTTTCGTTAGCGATTTATTTATAAAGTGATCATTTAAGGAAAATAGAAATTCCAATAGCCGTTGTTTATTGCCTCGTGAAAACTCACATATATATAATAACTGAATAAAAAAGCAAGCATTTATATATTTTTTTCCAATTTATTTTATTCTTTTTGTCAGAGAAAACTTTCTTTGTGACCTCCAATTAACATTTCTTCAAAATGTTACAATGTATATTTTGGAAAGAACAGAAAAAAAAAAAAAAATACATGTTCTTATTTTAAAAGAATAATATTTAAACAAATTAATTAGAAATATATTTCAAAATTATAAATATTGAATTACATATATAAATTATAACAAATGCTCAAGTCTATTGAGAACAATTAGTGATAGATAATCAAGAATAATGATCAGATAATAATAATCAAAAAAACAATAACTCTTTATAGCTATATAATCAAATAATAATTTTGTATTTATTAAAAAGCTTTTTTCCAGCACCTGCTTTGATGCCATTTTCGAATGTTACTAATCTATTTAACATTAACGAATCACCTGACATAAAGCCATCCAGTGTCCAATAATGGAATTAAAACAAACAATATTAATATAAATAATTAAAACAAATCAAAACCCTCATATATAAATTCAATAATTACAAAACAATTGATTATATCATAACATTATGTTAAACAATATTACATGCATATTTTTATACAATTATATATATATAATTTTCATTCATTTTTAATCAACCAATTATTAACCAAATTTGTAGAAGTCTTATAAATATTCATGCAATTAGTCAAATTATTTTTAATATAATGTTTCATATTTTTGCCTTCTTTTTGGATCTTTGATTAAATTTAAATATATAATACTTTTTGTAGCATCTATTCTATGGCCATATTTCAAGTAGTGAATATATAATGCAGACCTATCATCACTTTTTTTAATAGCATTGTTACATTCTTTGGCTCTTACTTATAATTGTTTTCCAGTATGTCCAAACTAAATCATTTTACAAATTTTGTATGTAATTTTATATACATTTTTTGAATGTAAATCATCACTTAACCTATAATTATCTATTAATTGATCAAGATTTTTACTATTTGACCAGCCAAATCAATATAATTTTTATTATACCTTAAAGTATTATAAATCCTAGGATAATATGAAAGTTTAACCCATTTCTTACTTGGTTCATTATTATCATTATTAATACGATCATTACTCTCAAAATTTTTATCATCTACCATTATATTGCTAATAGTTTTAGGATTATATCCATAATCTTTATATAATTTAATAAATTGATTCTTTTGCAATTGAGCTACACTTTTATCTATATTGTATTTATCATTCCTATATTTAAAATTTTTAATTACTGCTAATTTTTGTACCCATGTTTGTTGTGAATCTACATGAATAATTTTTCTTAATTTATGTTTTTTAATTAAATGTTTTAAAGTAATTTTATTATTGTTATCTATATTAATTTCTATATCTAAATATTTAATCTTATCTTCAAATTCTACTTTAGTAAATTTAATTACAACTGAAACACAGGCTTGTTATATACCTGTGGCTATATATATGTAATATAGGGTATATGAGCACAGACTTTCACACCACCCACTTCTCTCCAATCTATCTAATAACACTGATACACCTAAACACATATATGCTGAAAAGATAAATAATCACCAATATACGTATTTCATGCTAAAACAGCAATCATCAGTTGGTCCAGACTATCATCTTTACACACATATTTAGTATAAGTGCTCAGATATATATTAAGATAGACTATCCTCATAGTTTAATGGACAGGCTTGAATCCACTCCACACTCCAACTCTTCAACCGTCCATCCAATTGAAAATCTGATGACGGAATGCTCAAAGGCATATTATTAAACTCATTATAAATATTATTCATTACTCTTTTATTACCAATAATTAAAATATCATCAACATATCTAGAATAATGTATTATTTCTTTACTAATTACTCTTTTTTTAATTACAATATTTTCTAATCCATTTATAAATATTGATGATATTAAGTCACTAATTGCACAACCCATAATCCATCCCTCAAGTATATTCCAAAATTCATTATTATATTTAAAATATAAACTATTGTGTATTAATTTGAAACTCTCTTCAATAATATTTATTATGTTTATATCATTAATATACTTAAATTTTTTATTAATATATATACTTTTAAGTCTTGGAATACTTGGATACATTTTTTCAATATCCATTATAAAAATACTTTGATATCTATTTAATTTTATACTATTTAATTTAAATAAATGAATTGAACTGAATTGAATAATACAATAAGCATTCTTTTTAGGATATTCACCATATCCTAAAATACTAGTTATCCATTTATTTATATACTTACAAAAGTTCTGTAAATTGTAATACAGTAAAGATCAGCCTTCTCAAGCTATTGTGCATGCGCTTTTTATGAGTGTTAATAATAAATGAATACTTTCATTCCCAACACAAGATATAGTATTTATGAAACAATAAAATGAATCCACTTATTCTTTCCAACCCAAATGCTTATATATGGGCAAATCTTAAGTACTGGAAGTGAAAGTGTGAGGATAGACCACTCACTTTCATAAATACTATATCTTGTGTTGGGAATGAAAGTATTCATTTATTATTAAAACTCGTAAAAAGGGCATGCACAATAGCTTGAAAAGGCTGATCTTTAATGTATTACAATTTATAAAAAACAAAACGCTATAAAAATAAATGCTTATTCACAAAAGTTCTGTAAAATAAAATTGCTAAAGTTAAACAACAGCCTCAATGGGTTATTATTTTTATGAGTTTTAACTGTTGTAAAAATATATGGATTTTTATAAGAAGAAGGATACAATAATTTATATTCATTTATATCTATAATTTTATAATCTTTCATTAAGTAATTTTAAATATTTGTTTTTTATCCCTGTAGTAGGATATTTTAATAATTTATTATATTCTTCTTTATTTATAATAAATATTAAAAGATCCTATTACATGGATAAAAAACAAAGGTAATGGTTGATTAGACATGCACGCCACTTGATGGCATTGTTTATATGCTAAAACACATAAAAATGCTGTTTATGCAGCCCAAAGTTTACAGCCTATAGAACAGTGATGTTTATATTAGCTGTTGCAGGCCTATATTGAATTGCACACAAATATTATAGCCCACTGATGTGCTTCGTGATACTATGCAAATGCACCCATTTCACAGATTGCTACCATATCATGTGAGGGTGTATGGAATTCAACTGACCATAACTCTTGTAATCTGCATTCAAAGTAATGATCTTACACTCTACCTGACATAGTATTACATACTAATAAGTCTCTGCACTTCCCTACCCAACTTGGAAGGTGAAAAAAATTGCAAAAGTGTAGGGACAAGCACAATTTCACAGAATTCATGTGAAAAGGCATGTTTGCACAAGAACAGCTATGAGACAAATTAAATGACTGAGATTGCACATTGTTTTGGAAATCAGAAGCTTGGTTTGATCAGGCTACTGCATTTTTTTGGACGATCCTTTGGATCATCAAAAACATCGGTCCCTGGACCTGCACATTCCAGTGCTATGCGCTGACATTTATAATGTAATTTAAAAATGTAATTAATTCAATTTCAGAAAAATCTTATTTGTACATTTTATAAAATAATGTTGGTTCATAAGTTGTTTACAAATACTTTGCAGAATGTCGGCCCGTAATGTTTATAATAGTGTCTTTTTTTTCAGATAAAGAGCAGCTACAAGACAACTAAAATTGCATAGTGTTTTGGAAAATCATAATGTTTGTTTGATCAGAATACTTCATCTTTTGGACGATCCTTCGAATCAGCAAAACCATTGGTCCTCGGCCTTGTACATTCCAGTGCTATGCCCTGACATTTACAATGTAATTTAAACCGGAAGTATTCCATTTTAGAAAATAATGTTGGTTTGTAAATTGTTTAAAACTAATTTGAAAAATGTGAACATGCACTGAAATGTATAATGTAATTTACAAATGTAATTATTCCATTTTGGAAAATAATGTTGTTTCGCAAAGAAAAGTTGGGCTGGCAAATGGCATTTTTATATGTTTTAGTACATAAACAAGTGTCGTGCATGTCTAATCAACCAGTACAAAAACAAATATTGAAAATTACTTAATAAAATGAAAGATTATAAAATTATAGCTATAAATGAATATAAATTATTGTATCCTTCTTTTTATGAAAATTCATATATTTTTACAAAGGTTAAAACTCATAAAAATAATAACTCATTGAGGCTGCTGTTTAACTTTAGCAATTTTATTTTAAAGAAGTTTTGTAAGTATATAAAATGTTGGTTCAGCTTGCTAATTATTGCTTCATATCCTATTCCTTCTGCTATAGGTATGTCAAAATACTTATTTATAATGTCAGTGACTTTTAGTTCCAACATATTACTGCAGCTGTCTTTCTTTTATAATCTTTAATTGCGTTTAATAAAAAGAAATTTTCCAACTGCATGGTGTACAACTCCCAATGATTTGCATAACTCATATCAAATCGCATTATTACCGACTGACCTAGCGACATTTCTGTATCCTAAGATTGTTAACTTTTTAAATGTATTCACTATTCACAAATTCGAGATGGTGACTGCACCCATTTGTTGTGTATTCGAATGCAGGCACTCAGAATAACAACAAATAAATCAATAAATGAAATTTAATATATGGACTGGAATAATAATGACATATTAATAATGAAAAGTTATTGATACAGTCCAACACAGTATATATAGTTCACTTATGGTTCAGTTTCTACAATACATGTAACAGCTTGATGCTTCCTGGATGGTTTCCTTTGGCCTAAGTTTCCAAAATATTTTGTCTCTACTCCTCAAACTAATGGAGTTCTTTGGCTTCTTTCAGCTGCTTCTCACAACCACATTGACTTCACACTATGCTCTGTCACTTAAGCTTCTTTCAGCTACTGTCCATTAAAATCTTCCATTAACAGTTCACTTAGTAAATCCGCTGGAATGAGAACTATGTACTTTGTTGCATGTGCTATTTATTCATGCAGTTTGGCCTCTGCCAATACAGGGCTTATTCTTGATTGTTGTCAGTCTTGTTTTCCTCTAGGTGTTTTTAATTAGTTGATTCAACTTCTATTGTATCAAGGCGTTTACTAAATGCAATTTTTTTTATCACAAATTAGTAAATATTTTCTATTATCAGTTAGTGATCTAACACATATATTTCTCTAATATATTTTCCTTACTTTTTTGGCGTAGATTTGCAATGTACATATTTTTACACTCAGAATACAACAAATAAATCATTAAATGAAATTTAGATAAGGACTGAAATAATGATGAAATATTATTAATAGTACAAAAAAATGTCGGTCCATTAATAGAATGCTATTGGTTCAAGCATATAGGAATAAGCATTGGTATGAGGGATAGGACCAATTCACAAGGATGACACCCCAAAGATGAGATGAATAAACAGAATAATTTTAGATCATGTCAAATAAATATTACTAAATTGCAAACAGAAAATAAGGATTTAAAAAAAAATGGCAAGTAGTTTTCAGATCAAGTTACAACACCAAAAACATCGTTCGAACGAATTGACCGGTAACTTGGAAAATAAAAATGAAATATGTGCATCATTGCAGACCAAATTGCAAAAGTCTGAATCAATTGTGAAGTCACTAGAAAAGAAATCAGAGGAGTTAGAATCCAAAAATGGTGAATTATGTAACGAGTTGGAGCAAAAATTACAAGAAAAGCCACATTTGCAGCAGAATAATAACCAGCTGGTTAAAGAAGCAGAAAAGTGGAATGAAAAAGTATAAGAATTATCAGAACCTTGGCAGCAGTATGTCACGGAGCTACAAGAAAAGATGGCCAATAGTGAAAATGAAATGGACATTTTAAAAGACTTTTTAGAAAGGCCAATTGTAGACAGAACTGCCAGATGCACAAATCGAAGAACAAGGAAAAATCCAGAGTTTCTCCAAGTAGGAGAAAAAAGCACCCAAGATGGCAAGGGAAGAGAAGAGTCTAAATAATTTCAAAGGCTATATTTATTAACCGGGACAAGGGTTTTTTTTCTGGAGTGGGGGAGGTGTGTACATTGCAATGCAATAATTATTAATTAGGTCATTTTGTACTCCAGAAAAAGTAAGGAAAATATATTAGAGAAATATATTTTTTTAGATCGCTAATTGGTAAGAGAAAAATTAATGAACATTTGGGTAAAATTTTTTAAGAAAAGTGAACATTGTATAAATTTACTCAAATAGAAAGTTAAAAGCTTTAATTAATGATTAAATGTACGTAGAATTTAACAATGGAAAATATGCATTTGGTGAATGCCAAGAAATATTTTGCTAATTACAAATATTTCTTGATACAATAGAAGTAGAATCGAGTAATTAAAAACACCAAGAGGAAAACAAGATTGTAACAATCAAATATGAATCCCTGGATTGCTGGAGGGCAAACTGCATGAATAAATAGCATGTATAGCAAAGTACATTGTTTTGATTCTAGAGGATTTATTAAGTGAACTGTTGGCGGAAGATTTTAATGGACAGCAGCTGAAGGAAGCTTAAGTGACAAGGCAGTACTCTAGTGTAGAGCCAACATGATCATGTGCAGCTCAACGAAGCCAAAGAACTCCGTTAGTTTGAGGAATAGAGCCAAAGTGTTTTGATAACTGAGGCCAAAGGAAACCATCCAGAAAACATCAAGCTGTTAGTTGTGTCATGAGAATTGAACCATAAGTGAACTATATATACTGTGTTGAAGTGTATCAATAACTTTTTGCTATTAATAAATTTTATCATTACTCCAGTCCATATCTAAATTTCATTTATTGATCTATTTGTGGGTACTCTGAGTACCTATGTTCGAATACACAAGTTGCTGCAGTTTGGCACAATGACTGGAAGTACATCACAGAACTACTATCGTGAATAGCAAATAAGTTAAAAAAATTAAACTTAGGAATAGGGAAAATGTTATGGGAATGAACCATAAGTGAATTATATATACTACTGTGTATGACACAAAAGTATAGCATTTGTGATTAAAATTTCCATGTTTTCAATTGTGTAATTTAGTACGTAATTAAACATAAAAGGTGAGGAAGAAAGCATTTTGCTAAGAGCTATATTGTTAGAGATATTGTCATAAAGTTGGAAGTCAGAAACATAAATAATCTGAAATCAGTTATATGGTTTGTTTTATAAAGATTTATTTATATAATTTTGTAATGAGTACAAGACAACATGAATCTAGCAATGGAGAGAGATTATGTGAAGAATGCTCTTTCAAGAAAAAGTTCATCAAATTCATGGTAAATAATGATGATTAAGGGTGGAAAACGTATGAAATGTTTTATAAAAATGTTGATTAATGTTTACCAATTTGATATATATAAATATTTTAGTACTTTGCCAATGTTCCACTTAATTCTATTAAATAAAAAATATATATTTAAAGTCTATTTTCAGCACTTTATATATGTGTGCATATATCCATACAGTACAGATAGATAGATTACCATTAATTATTAGCAAACTTCTGTTACCCAAATAAAATTTCAAAGGTCATCTTCAACCCTTTTACAATAAATATTAGAAGGGATTTGAACTCAGACATTCAAGCTCCCTATAGCTATTCACTCCATCTTATATAACTGATACATATGTCCCATACATGTGAACAAAAGTAAATGATCTCCAGTGTACATATTTTGCGCTGAAACAGCATTCATCAGCCCCCCAATTTATTTATTGCTTCAATCTTCTCCACCGACCAACCTTTCTGTCATCAATATTATTGAGAATCTGATTATGGAACACTCAAAGCCCTTGTTGATGCCAATATTATTGTCATAGCCATGTTGACCTTAAGTCACCTTGGCCCCTCATATACAGAATCTTAATATGTCCATTTAACTACACAGAAAAAGATGGGCAGAATACAGGCTGAACATATATTTAAATACAAGTGTATTATCTGTACTGAATTTAATGTAATTAGAAAGGATTTGAATTCAGACTTTCAAGCTCCCTACCTCTATCCACTCTATCTTATACAACCGAGACACATGACAACATACATGTGAAAAAAATAAATGATCTCCAATATACATATTTCATGCTGAACCAGTACTCATCAGTTGGTCCAGATCATCACTTCCTGCATACATATATAATCAGCGCTCAATTTGTATTAAGATAGAAAATCTTCAAACTTTAATGGACAGACTTCAATCTTCGTCACTTTCCAACTCTTCAGTCACCCATATCATTGAAAATCTGATGATGGAACACTCAAAGCTTTTGTTGATGCCAATATTGAGTGGAGAAAATTGAAGAATGTCTATTAAGGTTTGAAGATTTGCTATCTTAATATAAACTGGGAACTGATTATATATATATGAGTGAGAGATGATGTTCTGGTTTAATTGATAAGGGCTGGTTCAATACAAAATACATATATTGGAGATCATTTATCTTTTTCATTTGTATATGGTCATGTGTATCAGTTATATAAGGTGAAGTGGATAGCTGTAAGGAACTTGAAAGTCTGAATTCAAATCCCTTCTTAATTACATTCAGTATAGACCGTATACTTGTATTTAAATAAATATTATTAATTTACAAATATTTTTACAAACAAAATTAATATAAAAAAAACTAAAACATTTTGTTAATTAATAAACCAATGATTCAGCTAATTGGATTTTTCCCTGTCTTATTCTTTGCAAAGTTCTTGTCTACAATAAAAAGGAAAAAAAAAATTATTTCTTAAAAATACGAAAAATTTACAAATCTTAAAAAGCCCTCTAACCAGGAATTTTGGATTAATGTGTTTTAACTTTATATATGTAAACTGTAAAAACATATTTATCTGTAAAAACAATTATGTTTTTTCATTACAAATAATCATAAAATATAAATATAAATCATTGGATTTTTTTTCTTTCTTGAACTGAAAAATTTATTCTCATAATAATAATTACTTTTCAGTCTAAGCTGTTGACAAGAAATTTCAAAAAATAAAAAAACTGAAAACAAATGTGTAAATATATATATACAATACGAATATAATTCATAGTTTCATTTTGCAAATTGATGTGAGTGACCAGTATTTTTTTTTTGTTCCTTCTTTGCAGTTTTATATTCCCTTTGATTCACTGACTTTGTTGTGTATGCCTAAATTGGCATTAATGTCAATACGTTTAATAGGTACTTTACGTATTAGTCTGAGCATCCAGGTGGTGAAATTTTAGTTTTCGTTACTTATGATTATTTATGATTGCTAAATATTTGATAGTGCATTTTATTTAATTAAATAAGTAAATTTAACTTTCAAATATTTAAATAATCATTTTTAACAAAGTTGTAAAACACTTTTTGTATAAATGTCAATTTATTTATGTGGCAAAAGGTGGCCATCTTTAAAGCATAAGTAGGTCAGTGGTAGATAAAGATTAATAAAGAATGTATAGTAGATATAAAAATACACGAATAGAGATTTTCATTAACATATCTTTGAAAGTTAAATTTACTTAAAACTACCATCAAATATTTAACAATCATAGATCATCATAATGATTTTAATAAAGACTAAAATTTCACTACCTGGACTAATGTATATATAATAATTAGTTTCATGAGATCTAACCCCTAGCATACTTTAAGGGAGAATGGCTGTAGGTTATAAATAAAAATTGTTTTCAAGTGTACAATTCAATATAGAGTTAGACATAAAAGTTAAGTGAAAAAGCATTTTAGTAAGAGCTATATTATTAGAGATATTGTCATAAAGTTGGAATTTTGAAAGTCAGTTATATGGCGAACAATGACTTGTTTTATGATTTATTTATATAATTTTTTAATGAGTACAGAATAACGTGAATTCAGCAGTAGAGACATTATATGAAGGATGTCCTTTCAAGAAAAAATTCATGTTGAATGATAATAATTACGGAGAAAAAAACTTATGAAATATGACTTATCTAAATGTTTCTATATGGGGATAATGTTATGAAAAATGTTGATTAATGTCTACCAATTTATTTTGGTTATTGTATAAATTATATATATTATTAAAATTAGTCACCACTTAGACAATTCCCATGTCAATAACAACCAATAATCTCAATATATATATATATATATACTGGTACATATAAATATTTTGGTATTCTGCCATTATGAATACTAATATAATGTGACAAAAACAATTTAAATATATATTTTTTATTTAGTAGAATTAATTGAGCCAAATATACTTTCAATATTTTTGCGTCATATTCATGAATATGTAGCAAAATTAATGTAAAAAACAAACAAACAAACCATTTAGTTAGTTAATAAGCTAATGACAGTTCAGCTAACTGGGTTTTCCCCTATCTTATAGAGAAAAAGATTGATTCTCGAAAATACAAAAAATTCACAAATCTTAAAAAACCCTCTAACCAGGAATTTTGGATTAATGATGTTTTGACGTTATATATATATATGTGTATATTGTAAAACCATTTTTATCTGTAAAACCTATTACATTTTTTCATTACAAATAATAAAATATAAATACAAATCACTGAATTTTTTTTTTTATTCATAAGGAATATTGGTACTTGGGTATTATTCCTGCAACCTAGGATAGGATGATTATTCACACACGCGATAAAACGTGTAATCTTGTGAACGTTAAATAAACACGCATTTTTTTTCATCTCGAAAAACGCGCACAAAATGTGTTTTAAAACGTGTCAACAAAACACAATTTCTTACGTCTCAAAACTTCTTAGTGCCATTTTTTTTTTTTTTGGAAATTATTGCATTTACTAATTGAAAATTTTGTTTTTTACATTTTAAAGTTGCTCCTTGTTGTTATTGTAATTTTGTTTGATCATTTTTAATTTCATCTTCTGAGTTTTTATTCAATCTGATCAAAGTACTGAAAATAACAGTTATTTTTTGATTTAGTAACTGAATTAAAATGTTGATTTTGTTAATACTCCGTTGTTTTCTTTTATCTGCTAAAAGTGCTACATTTTAAAGTAATTTTTGGATGTACTAATTGAAATAATTCGTTGACAGATATTTCTTTATTTAAGAATTAAATTAATACATTAACTTTGTTAATATTGTTGTTGCTTCCTTTTATCTGTTCAAAATGTTGCAACTTATAATTATTTCTCAAATCTGAAAACCATCTGATCATATTAATGCAATCTCCCTGATTTTTTTTTTAAATTACGAATTGAAGTAAAGCGTTGAGTTTGTTATTTATGTTTTTTTTCCTTTTATTTGCTTTCATATAAAAAACATTTTTACTTCTGCTTACACAGACATGATGACACCTTCTTTTCCACGTTGAATGACATAAGGAACATTTTTCACCCTGTCTAAAAACCATCTAATCCAAGTGCTGAAGTTAATACTTATTTTTTTATTTAGTAACTGAATTAAAACGTTGACTTTATTAATATTGTTGTTTCCTTTGATCTGCTCAAAGTGCTTTAATTTATAGTTATTTCTCCAGTCTAACAACTATCTGATCAGAGTGCTACAATGTACAGTTATTTCTCGAATTACTAATGGAATTAATTCGTCTTTGTATTTATTGCTGTGACTAGATTATTATTACGATGTTTTCTTTTTGATTTGCTCAAAGTGCTGCTGCTTTTACAATTTCCAGTTACTTTTCTAGTCTAAAAAGCATATACTCAAAATGTTGCAATTTACAATTACCCATTTTCCTAATTACTAATTGAATTAATATGTAGACTTTGGTATTACTGTTGTTTTCTTTTACTTGCTTTGAGATCAAAAACATTTTTAATTCTGTTTATAAAACAACTTACCAACTGCTGCAATTTCCAATTATTTCTTCAGTCGAAAAACTAATGATTGTAGTGTTGCAATTTAGAGTTCGTATTCTATTTTTCGTATTCAAAATACGTTGACTTTTCTATTCAAAGAGCTGCAGGAATTTATTGTTTTTTTCATTTACTAATTGAATAAATACGTTAACTTTGTTATTATTTTTTGGACAACATTTGTTTCAAAAAATAAATTGCCGTTGGTTTACATTGCTTGGTAAGATTCCATTTTTTAGTATGTACTGCACAATCACATGCTCTATAAACATTTCGGAGAAGTAGGAATGGCGGCGAGGGGGCTGATTATCGCATTTTGTATGTAAGAATTCCTTTAGTAATTAAAGGTTTTGTAAACCACAATACTCTGTTTCAGACAGTAAGTACCTTTTGTTGAATGTTTTGTAATGTGATTTTAAAAACTATTTGTACAAATTTAGGTATTTTTCTTGGTTTAAAATCATTCAATTAAATTTAGCATTCAAGCATCGTCTGCTTATGTTTCTATTTCATAGAATTTTTATTTTTTATTTTTAAAAAGATATATTTGTGTTGTGTTAATTTCGTACAGAAAAATGAATCCAGTATGCCTTCATAACTACAACTTTTTTTTAAAACTGATGGAAGAAAATTACAAAATTTGGTTCTCGGCATTCATTTACATTGCATAGAAGTACATGTATATTTCCTATAAAATTAATTTTTGTGTATTTTTCTAAAACTATTGGGTATTATTCCTGCAACCAAGGAAAGAAAGGAGGACTTTTCACATTCCTATCAAAGCATTGCTAACTTTCTAATGTTTGATGTTGCCAAAATCATAACATTAAAAAGTTAGCAGTGTATTGATACGAATGTGAAAAGTCCTATCTTTCCTTGGTTGCAGGAATAATACCCAAGTACCGAAATGGTAAAGTTTATTTGTCTAATTCTTTATCATTATTTTCATTCTATTACAAGAGATTTATATAATAGGCATATACTATTATAAGTGTATATGATAATGATATTTAGTTTTATTGCTTTATCTTTCTTTAATCTATAGCAAAATAATGTTTCTATTTTAGGGTAGTTTGAAGTAATATTTTATTTGTTTTCTATTCATTCTAAATGCTATTGGAATTTATGAGATTATAACAAAGATTATTATCATTGTTTTATTAATTTAATTGTTAGATTGTTATTCATTGAATGATATTTACCTTAGCTTAATTTATTTTTATCATTCTGTTACAAATGACATTACAATTTTTGGGTATTAATATGTTCTTACTTGATTCATATTTTTATTCTTGTAGTGTTTTAAAAAATGGCAGACTTTTTGTGCACTCCAGAAAGAACTAGAATTTATTCGAGTTGTTGTTTTTAGATCGCGTGCTGATAACAGGAATTAATTAAGGTAATGGCGGATGATAATTCCAAGAGATATTTGCTGATTGCAAATATTTCTAGATATAAGATGTTACCTTATTGGACAATGATTAATTGTTGCAGTTGTCAGTAAGCGATAAGAAGACTGGGTAACAACTACGCAGAGGTAAGGCAGTTATTAGCAGCCATGTTTGGAGTACAACTGCAGTAGACGTCTAGTAATTTTTGAGTAGAGATATCGCGCATTAGTGCTGGTGGTTAATGACCAGCATCCAGTGGAAATGTAGTTCACGGGTGTAGCTGAAAGAGCCTGCAGCGGAGATATTCAGGGCGTTTGTTGGAGAGCTTCATTGCAGACCAATTCGTTGGAGAGCATTCGTTGCAGACCAATTCAGCAGAGAGATTGCAAACCAATTCGTTGGAGAGCATTTGTTGCAGACCAATTCATTGGAGAGCATTCATTGCAGACCAATTCGATGGAGAGCATTTGTTGCAGACCGATTCGTTGGAGAGCACTCATTGGAAAAGAACAGCGTGGGAATTGTATAACGTTATTTGCTGACCGCACAGTATGACTGCAGTTAATACATTGGCACAGTCGTAAGTGCGGATATAACAATTCTGTTACAAATGTCACCACAATTCACAGGCATTATCAAACCAGGACCATTTTTTTTTGGTTCACATATTTATTCTGTTACAATATATATATATATATAAAATACATATTTTGCGGGTTCATCCGTGTTAAAAACTTTTAATATCAATACACTGACGTTTCGACTTGTGTGACCAAGTCGAAACGTCAGTATATTGATATTAAAAGTTTTTAACACGGATGAACCCGCAAAATATGTATTTTATATATTTAACCCGTGCAAATCTTCGTTTTAACATATATATATATATAAACACAGAATTACTTCTCTATAAAACTGCTTTAATATTTCAACCAGCAGACTGGTTTTCATCAGAAAAACAGTCTAGTGGTTGAAATATTAAAGCAGTTTTATAGAGAAGTAATTCTGTGTTTTTATTATGTTTTTATTTTTTATTTAGTTATTTCGTATAATTATTATATATATATATAGTAATATAATCTAAATGTTATTCTGAATTTTCTTTCGTATATTTTTTTACCCAAATAATAAACATACTTTTATTTTTTAATTAGCTTCCAATTATAGCTAGAACCTTTTTGATTAACTAAAAGTTTTTGTGATACTATTCTTTATTTAGACTGTTAATATTTCAAATGAATAAGGTTTTTATTATTACTCCCTCATTTATTCGAAACTTTTAATAAATTTTGAAGAAAATATTAGCAACTTTTTCAAATTACTGGAAATTCAAATTACACAACTTTCAATGGCTTATTATATTTAATTATTTTCATTTCTTAGGATTCCTGTTATCATCATACACAGAAAATAATTTTCTTTTTATACCTTCTAGTTAATCAGTTGTTTATTTTTAAAAGAAAAATAATTCTATGGTTGCAGGTGAGATTATTAAATTAATTTTGCAGGTTAATAAGAAATAACTATAATAAAATTGCATCTGACTCAGCAGTCAAAGAATACAAACTCAGAAAGCAATTATAAGTATTTTGGTCTCAAAAGATCACAAGACGTAAAAATAATTAATTGTTTCAGAAGAAATTTTAAATGATTTTAATATCTTGATAATTTTAATGAACATGATAAATAAATTGGTAAGTCATTTTGAGCATTAAAACCACACACACTTCTTTCTTAAAATAAAATGAGTTATCTTTATGTTTTTTTTTTTAACTGTGTGTTGCCTGTAGCTATCTATTAATTATAGAATTATCTTTTCATTCTTGTAGAACATTTTTTAAGTCAACTAAATAAATTATTAAGAATATACGTAAATATTTGTTGTCCTGCAAACATTTTTAAACTAACATTTATTTAAAGCCTTATTTTATCTAAGAAGAAAAGTGTTGTGTTTGGTTAGGCTTGCAGGTTCATTTCCAAACCAACAGATACAAAAAGAACAACTATCCAGCAATTAATATGTACAATTTATTAGTACAAAATATATACACCTGTTAGTTAACAAATGAACAAATACAGTTGATATGCTTCAATGCTGAGATAGTCGTGGGGAGTATGGAACTCACTTCCAGCTAATGATTAGCCTGCGTCTTGAGTTTTGGTAAGACTCTTCCGGCTATGTAGTTAGCTTGCCTCGAGTCGGCTCTAGTTCAGATGTAGCAGTTTCCAGTTCATAGATGGACTTGCCTCACTCCATGGACATCTCAACAATGACTAGATTAATACCTTTGCTGATGGCAGAAGGTTTAATGGAGAGCATGTTCTGTCATTCAGGTTAACAGAAGTAATTGCTCTCTGCCCTGCCTCCAAAAGGCTGACTATTTAAAGGCAGATCCCTTACCTTACTGGAAACACATGGATTCAGTGCACAAACCCCAGTGAAGGTTTTAATCCCTTTGGATAGCAACTGGGTGCTAGCCAACCAGGCAAGGAATCTGGAATAGTCTATTTCTGAAGACAGGGTCAGAGATGACAAAAAGTATGGCTATTTTTATACTTGTTAGTTATGGTGAGTTAAGAGAAAAAGATATTACTGTCTAATAGAGAAATGGCCCATGAAGCAGATTCTTTTTTTGTTCATGATACATTTATTTTTTTGTTTGAAATAGCAATTTCTTCTGTAAATAACTACTAAATTTGTGTTTTATTTTGGAAGTATCTTTTTTTTTTTTTTTGATGTTAAATCTGTTAAACCATTATTGATCATTTAGTTGTTTCCAATTTTAGATGAATGCTATTTTAGAGATTCTCTGTTGTTCTAGAAAATCAAGAAGTACTATAAACATCGTTTTTATTGTCAGACAAATTCAAGAAAAGGATTGGGAATCAATGGGAATAATTTATGGTAGTACCTTTATTGATTTAGTCCAGGCATTTAAATCTATTAATCAAACAAATGCTGTGGCATTATTTGAAATTAGTTGGGTGTCCACCAAAGTTTATTCACATTATACAACTTCTACATAATGGAATGAGAGGAAGAAGTATTATTAGTGGTAAGAAATCAGGCATTTGAAGTGAAAATTGGAACTAAACAATTTATGTGAAGTATTGTTTTTTTTTAAAAAAAAAAACAGCAACAACTGTTTTTGGGATTGTTTATAGATAGTTTAATGAGTCAGGGATCTGAGATGATAAAAAGGTTTGATGGTAGAATTTTTGGTGCTGATATAGTACACGCTCGGTGGCCATTTTGGATTTGTATTGTACTGATGATTGTGTTATCTTTATCAATTTGATTTACAGAATGTATTTAATGTTTTGAATGTTAATATTTAAAAAAATTAAGTTACGAAGATAAATAAATCTTCAGTAACTTTTAGTTTGACGGTTACCAACTTAAGAATGTGATTCAATTTAAATATTTTGGTAGCTTTTTAAATAAAAAAAACATTTAAATTTTGAGGTTCAATACAGACTTCAATATCCTGATGTTGGATTTAACAAGTTAAAAGATAGAATATTTCATCATAGTAGTATATCTATTGTACATTACCCAATTTATTGTTTAGAATTGAGTTCTAGGCACTTGCATTAAGGCATTAGAAAAATTTCATTTAAAGATGCTCTATAAAATTTTGATAAGATGGTAAGACCTACCAATATGATCTTTAGCTTTCTAATGTGATACCATTATAAAATTTATGTCTTTATTGGATTAGAGATATGAAATTAATAAATGATAACAGGTTTCTTAAATGAGGATTTTATGGTGAATTTGAATATGGTTTTTATAAGGGAACACCCCTGTTTAAGTTATGAAGGCTATTTCAAAGATTCTCTAAAGAAGTATAATATTCATTATTTTTGAATGTCACTAAATATACTACTTCCTTTATTTTGCTGTCATATTTAATAAAAATATAATTTATATCAAATTTATATTATATGTATATATATACACAATAAAAAATGTTTTGTTTAGATGTGTTTGAATTAAGGTATAGAAATTGCATGCATTACTTTCATTGGGAATTTGTGGCTTAGATAAAATACAATGGAGAGATACAATTAGTTTAAGGAGTTGACGTCTTTCCAAAAAGTAATTTGGTCTTAACAAAAGTTATAAAAGTGCATCACAAAATATAAAATAAACAAAATAATCAACATGTTATATATAGGAATATATTTGTGGTTCACAGATTAGTTTGCGTAGTCATTGCAAAACTCATCTTTAAGCCAATAAACATCACATGACCACCACCTCTTATGCTTGTGTAGTGTTAAAACAGGCAAAGCTCACTATACATATTGCCACACACAGCAAGCTAGAGTAATCAATGGATGCCAGAAGGCTTGTGCATAAAATCCCCATCTAGTGCCTACTCATTCAATATCCCCAAACTAGTTTCTAGCTTGTGGCCTTCGTTAGTGAGGAACCTTGGATCTGAGAGCACTGCACCTAGATCTTAGGATCTAATGCAACCCTCCAGCAACCACCTTTTATCTAAACTATGAGTCTTAAACTGAAAACACCTTAATGTTTTCAATCCAAGGCCATTAGCTTATATAATCATATGGGTCTGAACCGAGTTCAGTACCCATACATTGTGATGTCTTTGGTTCTTTAGTAACCATAGCCACCACTATCCTATTAGGCAGGATTGGTCTTAAGCTGGATGCTCTCAGATCCAAGGCTCCTCACTGACGAAGGCCACAAGCCAGAAACTAGTCTGGGGATATTGGATGAGTAGGCACTAGATGGGGATTTTATGCACAAGACTTCTGGCATCCATTGATTACTCTAGCTTGCTGTGTGTGGCAATACGTATGGTGAGTTTTGCCTGTTTTAAACTCATTTTTAGTGTATTATTATTACTTTTCTTGTTTGGAGTCAGAATATTTGTTTACAAATGGTTGCTGATAATAATAATATATATATTTTCATATGTCAAATTTTGTATCTTGTTGAATTAAATTAAAACTGTTTGTATGTTCTGAAATTTTTGAATATTAGTTACATTTTGTTATTTACATTTTCTAAATCAATTATATATTTTCTAATGTTTTGTATTTTAAAGTATAGGAGTTTTTGAATCATTCTTAGTTAATTTTGTTGAGATAATTATTATTCTGTTGCATGTATATAAATGAGATTTTTAAATCTCTACTCAAATATACTGAGTAAGACTAATTTAATTATACTAATATATTCATTATGATAATATTAAATAGTGCTATCACACTTATAACGTAAAGCTGTATAATTAATATCAATTAATCAATTAAAATGGCTGAGCGCTTTCGAGAAACTGAACTTCTCATAATCATAGCCAGTTCTGACTCGTTCGTTGAAATCATTCTTATCAGTATAATATGCAAACTTTATGCAAATGAGTCAATTAGACCATCTTTTTGATATAGCAAAACATGCTTCTTTACGATTAATGGCGAAGGAGTCCTCTGCTATGAAATAAGCCTCCTTTACCTTACGCTTAACATCATGCCTCTCAGTATTTGCATAGAGTTTGCATATTATACTGATAGAATGATTTCAATGAACGAGTCAGAACTAGCTATGATTATGAGAAGTACAGTTTCTCAAAAGTGCTCAGCCATTTTAATTGACTAATTGATATTAATTATACAGCTTTACGTTATAAGTGTGATAGCACTATTTAATATTATCATAATTTGGACAAGTGTAAAGTCATAAATCTACAAGTTATTACTTAATATATTCATTATAAAGTGAGAGAAAAAAGTATTACATTATGGGATAACATCAATTAATTTTAAATAGTAAAACAACTACTTTATTTTTGTGGTTTAACAAAAGGAATGCTCTGTGGTTGTTTTAGGACAGTGATGGAGTAGTAGACCCATAGAACTAAAGATTTATGGGTTGATTTTTAGTCAGAAGTTGGTTAAACCAAATGAGTAGAAATACTACACTCAACTTGCTATTTGAGAGCTCAGATGTCACATGTTTTTTAAGAAACTAAACATATAATTACTTAATATAAGAAATCTGTTAGTGTTATTCTGTTTGTATGTTGCTTTTTTAATTATTTCTTGAATATTCAAATAAGATGAAATTAAATCAAATCTTGATCATTTTCATACTCGGAGTTTATTATCCGTGATGTATTACAAACTATCAAAATTATTTTTGGGCTGAATATCTTTGAGTTGCTATTGATAATTAATGATTTTCTTATTAATATATAAAATATAGGGTAGAATTAAGATTAAAACATACTTAAAAAAATTATTTAAATAAAACTAAACAATATATACGAAATTGTAAATGTTGTTAGAGCAATTCAATTGTTACTATACTTGCAATATGTAATGATAAATTCAAATGGCGTGCTTTTCATTGGTCTTTCTAATGTTATGCAATGAATTTCCAGTACTCTCACAACCCTTCATGTTAATTTTTTGGTATTGCATTAAAAAGATTAGCATATTCAGATGTGCTGCAAAAATACTATTATTACATATTTGGAAGTCTTTTTAACGTTTTTTTTGTACTTTGATAAACAGATTTTGTTTTTAAAATAAACAATCTAAACAATTTTTTTTTTTCAAGAAATGTCAAGTGTGTAATGAATATTGTACTAGTTTTAATAGCACAATCAGCGGTCAAGCATTGGTGGCCTAGTGATTAGCACAACTGCCTTCTAAGTGGCTGGCTGGGTTTGGCATTTGACACATAAAAAAAAAAAGAAACAAATATCACAATCAGCTCCAACTCAAAATAAAAAAAATGAAAGAATGCAATTTATACACTTTATCATCATCATCAACCATTATCAATCCACTGCAGGATGAAGGTCTCTCCAAGTTTAATTCATCTTCTCCGATCTTTAGCTTCTCTTCTCCACATCACCCCTACACACTGTTTTATTTCATCCATCCATCTCACATGTGGTCTCTTTCTGGGTCTTTTACAAAATACACTTTATAGTCATCCATAATGTATGTTTTTAAAATATCTATTAAAATAAAACCATCTTCTAAAATACTTTGTCTTATGCTTTTTTTTTTTTTTTAATAAAATGTGTTCTGCATATTATTTTAATAAGTTTATTATAACTTATTATGAATAATAACAAAATTTTTACACATGTAGAATATTTTATGAATGCAAAACTGATTGAAGTTTATTATGATGACATGTAAAATTAAAATGCTTGAATAAATTATATTAGAAAGATGGCAAGACATTGCAAATTACCAATGTTGATGGTCCAAGTATTTTTTATTTGGTTGTGTTTACTCTTGCTTATTAGAAAAGAACTTACCAAACAGATATATTAATAGTCAAAATAAGAGTCATAGATCACATGACCCTATCCTCTTAAGCTTGTGAGTTATAAACAATGAGGATTGCCAATTCCTCAACAAGATTTATAATAAATGCTTAGCCAGAGAAAGCATTTAAAATATCTGTCAGGACCCCCCCCCAACCCCTGACCATGGTTTTGTGCTTTGGCACTCCTCAGAGAGGTGTCTGAACCTATCCTAGCACCTCTCCGAGGAGTGCCAAAGCACGAAACCATGGTCAGGGGTTTGGGGGGGGGAGGTTCCTGACAGAGATATTTTAAATGCTTTCTCTGGCTAAGAATGTATTATAAAGCTTGTTGAGGAATTGGCAATCCTCATTGTTTATAGATATATTAATACTTCTTTTTTTAAAAAAATTGTATTGATATTCCTTTACAGTAAATTATTAATTATAATGACATTTCTTTTAGGATATTTTAAATTTATGAATTTATTTTCTAGTCAATTCACATTTATCAGATAGTTTTATTTATTTATTTTTATATATTATTTGACTCATTAAATTTTAGATTGTTTATAATATAAATATGTGTGTAAGTTTTTTTTTTCCTTTTCAGAATTTACACTCTGTTTGCATCTATTATTGATCACATGGCCTTCAATTCAGGCTGCATTTAATGATATATTCCCTCCATACCCAAGCAATTATTCTGATGTAAGTATTAAGAGAAATATGATGTTCGTTGTTTAAATATTCAAATATAATTAATACTGAAAGCTATTGCTTAGGGCTATTATTTATTTAATGAGTAAGCAAAAATTCAAATACATTCATTGTAAATTTTTTTAATTAACTGTTTAAATTTCTTGGTTACAAGATTCATTTGTTATCAGCTTGAGACATAAGTTATAATATTTAAATTTATTTCACCATTAGTTTTTTTTTGCCAAGAGGTAGATCCCAATAAAACCAAATCCCATCGGCAAATTCTTACTTTATTTCATAAAAACTTATCAATATTTCCCTAAACTATACAAATCTTATATCAAATACAGTATCATGTGTTTTTTTTTTCCATCCAATATTTATTAGTTATGTAAGTTGGCAGTAAATTGTTACAGAGTGAACTAATAAATTAATTACTGCTCCTGTATACATCTTATCTATATACAGGCAGAATATAATTAAATAACTTTTTGTGTGATGAAAATAAGTATATAGAGTATAATTTATATACGCAAGTAAAATTCTGTTATTCTGGAAGATTTTCAATATACAAGCATTTTTAAATGAACCATTTTGATATAGCAAAAAAATTCATAATTTCCATGGGACTCATTTACAAAAAAGTTGAATTGTTAGCAAATCTGTTTGCAATATGTTTACATGTATGGTATGCAATCACCTGAAGTATTTAGTTGTGTTCAACATATAAAAGCAAAAGTCTATGTTGTCTTCAAATCAAATGACAACATAAAATCTATAATAATGAAAGTTTCTAATATCTGGGCACTTGAAAATTAGCCATCATGATATAGTAAATGTGCATAAAAAGTACAGTTTCTGTGCTCTCAGATCCAAGGCTCCTCACCGATGAAGGCCAAAAGCCAGAAACTAGTCTGGGGATATTGGATAGGTAGGCACTAGATGGGGATTTTATTACATATAACTATACATGCAAGATTATAATTTGTGTATTAATAAGAGTTGTTGGATGATTTAATCAAAAAATTGTACATTTATCATAGAGTAAGAATTAATGGCTTTTATTTATCACAAGAAAAAGTGCATTGAGGGAGATGCAAATACATCTAGCAGTTTCATCTTGAATTTTTCCCCAAATGCTGATGAAGCAAAATTATTTATAGTCAAGTATATGAAAGTTTCATGTTTAATTTTTCTTTTAATAATCCTTTTTAAATAATAAGTGCTAATAAATTACATTAAGTTTTGTTCAGTTAATACTGTGTAGTATTTTTAATGCAACATTTGTTTTAAATATATTTAAGCAATATATTCAAATTTCATTTTTTTAATTAAATTTTTTAAGCAATATTTAGTAATAAATTACATTTAATTTTGTTCAATTAATATTGTATAGTATTGAATCAAGCAACATTTTTCTAGATAGTATACATAATAAATTTATATATAATCAAAATTATCCCAAATTCAAAACTCAACCAGACTAGCCAGGTGAGTTTTGAATACTAGTTTTAGTTTTATGCTTTTAATGTTTAAATATATATATATAAGTATACACAACAAATTTGCACATAAATATACACAACAAATTTGCACACGTATATATAAATATATATATTAATGTCAGTCAGCAGTTAGACAATCCAATATCAATACCAATCAACAATCTCAACCTGTTGACAAAACAACCTTTTAACAATAAAGGTTGAATTTTGTCTTTATTTATGGCCCATTATATTTGTATAGACACTAATATATATATATATATATTGTAACGTTTATTTATATACGTTGCAAATATATTGGCATTTGGTAAAAGCTAAAAAATAAAAGTAAATTTAGATTTTTTTTTTGACTAATTTTTTTTTAAAAAATAACGTACAATGAAAGTTAAATTTTTCTTTCGTATTTTTTTTTACTTAACTGGAAATAAAAGTAGAATTAGAGAGAACAAAAGAATTCCAAAAGCAAGTAAAAAGATAAGCTAAAAGAAAAATATTTTAGCTAATTAAACATGGCCGAAAAACTTGATAAAAAAAAAATAGAGACTTTGTAACATAAATTTTGTAAAGAATATATAAGATTATCAACGGATATTTTGACAAACAAAAGATATGCGCAGAAGTCGGAAAACTGGGCCTCTAGAGAGTATAAAAGGCAGAGATCAGTTTGAAGAACATCTTGTTTTTCTGTTTTTCCTTTGGCTGGTTTTGGATTATTAAATCCAAGACCACTTCACGATGAAATAATCCTTCATGCGGGAGTAGACCGGGGCTTTAGCTGACATCATTAAGAAGATGGATACTAGAAAAGCCTCTGCGACTAGCTTTCGGAACAGACTACAAGATCAACTAATAATCAAAGGCCGAGCTCAATTCTAACCCAAAAAACTATGCATAGTAAGCTACAATCTTCATGAATTCACAAAACTTACCGGTAAGCTATGATTCATTATTCCCGATTGTGACAAAATTAAACGTTTGCAAACAATTTTTAAAAATATGTTTAAACAATCCCGATAGAGACATTAATTTTCTTGTGCAAGGGACATTCATTTTAGGAACTTTCTAGAAGAAATTTGGAAGTGAACTGTAATTGTGAAATTGTTTTTTTTATTAATTGATTTATATCCGAATTAGTGTGTGTTCTCTCCAGTTTAATTAACAATTTAACGTTAAATATTTCCGTTTGTTAGAATAAAAGAGATTTTACTTTTATCAATCTTTTTCATTTGTGCGTTATTAATAATAGTTATTATTTTTTATTATTAAATCTATTAGTAGTTTAATAAGATTTAAAAATGTAATTTACCTTTGCCAATATGTTTGAATAAGCCCAGGAATAATAATCTTAAAAAAATAATTCTCGTTACGGTATGATGTAATACCGATTAGTTTAAAAGTTTTTTTTTTATTTGTGAGATGTTATATGACGATTTCAGCGAATTCTTAGGAATTCTGGTGCCCAGATTAAATAAATTAAAAGCTGATTTCGTCAATAGCACAATTCTCAACAATTAATAGGCCGAGTTGATCAGGAAATATAGCTATGTTTTTAGAATAGAAATATAACTCTTCTTTTTTGACATAGCTTGATCAACTCACGCGCAGTTTATATTAGCATGTAGAGGCCTAGCAAAATGGAAAATGTTATAATGGTGACCCAACTCGGGCTTCGATTCAACAACTACAACCTGAGATAAGTTGTAATGATAAAGAACGTTACAACGATGACCCAAAGAAACTCACAGCCGGAAAATAAATAGTAATTTTTTTAAAAAAAAAAAAATTATATAAACTAACGAACTAATTAAACCCTGATTATTAAAATATAAAAAAAATATTTTTTTAATATGACTTCCAGAAAGAAAAAAATGTATGTATATTTTTTTTGATATGTCTAAAATAAAACACGATCGTGGCTGATGTAGACATAAGTCACAAGTATTTGACCGGGTAGGCGGTTACTGAAGAGGGGAAAAACATAGCCCCAAGTCCTAGTATGCAGTATATTAACATAAGACCACCTTTATATGCCCATCAGACTATTTCTAGCAGGGATCCCAATAAAGGGGAAGGCGGACCAAGTTGCCGCGAGCCTGTAAGACTCAAAACGATGAGCAATGCTCGTTAGTGCTTATAACTTGGGCTTCTTATCATTACTATTACACTTAAGCGGAAAGGACACAGATGAATGTTGAAATATTTTCCATTCCCGCCATGTTAGACCTAAAAGTGGGCGTTAAAGCCGAATGTCGCTTGTTGAATGAGTCTACGGAATATATCAGCACGCTACTACAAAAAAAAAAAACAACAACACGAATATGAATTTAAAAAACTTAAGAATAAAATTAGTGTAAACCCCTATTTTATTCTCATCTCCTGGCACTGGTGGTATTGTAACGTTTATTTATATACGTTGCAAATATATTGGCATTTGGTAAAAGCTAAAAAATAAAAGTAAATTTAGATTTTTTTTTGACTAATTTTTTTTTTTAAAAAAATAACGTACAATGAAAGTTAAATTTTTCTTTCGTATTTTTTTTTACTTAACTGGAAATAAAAGTAGAATTAGAGAGAACAAAAGAATTCCAAAAGCAAGTAAAAAGATAAGCTAAAAGAAAAATATTTTAGCTAATTAAACATGGCCGAAAAACTTGATAAAAAAAAAATAGAGACTTTGTAACATAAATTTTGTAAAGAATATATAAGATTATCAACGGATATTTTGACAAACAAAAGATATGCGCAGAAGTTGGAAAACTGGGCCTCTAGAGAGTATAAAAGGCAGAGATCAGTTTGAAGAACGTCTTGTTTTTCTGTTTTTCCTTTGGCTGGTTTTGGATTATTAAATCCAAGACCACTTCACGATGAAATAATCCTTCATGCGGGAGTAGACCGGGGCTTTAGCTGACATCATTAAGAAGATGGATACTAGAAAAGCCTCTGCGACTAGCTTTCAGAACAGACTACAAGATCAACTAATAATCAAAGGCCGAGCTCAATTCTAACCCAAAAAACTATGCATAGTAAGCTACAATCTTCATGAATTCACAAAACTTACCGGTAAGCTATGATTCATTATTCCCGATTGTGACAAAATTAAACGTTTGCAAACAATTTTTAAAAATATGTTTAAACAATCCCGATAGAGACATTAATTTTCTTGTGCAAGGGACATTCATTTTAGGAACTTTCTAGAAGAAATTTGGAAGTGAACTGTAATTGTGAAATTGTTTTTTTTATTAATTGATTTATATCCGAATTAGTGTGTGTTCTCTCCAGTTTAATTAACAATTTAACGTTAAATATTTCCGTTTGTTAGAATAAAAGAGATTTTACTTTTATCAATCTTTTTCATTTGTGCGTTATTAATAATAGTTATTATTTTTTTAGTATTAAATCTATTAGTAGTTTAATAAGATTTAAAAATGTAATTTACCTTTGCCAATATGTTTGAATAAGCCCAGGAATAATAATCTTAAAAAAAATAATTCTCGTTACGGTATGATGTAATACCGATTAGTTTAAAAGTATTTTTTTTTATTTGTGAGATGTTATATGACGATTTCAGCGAATTCTTAGGAATTCTGGTGCCCAGATTAAATAAATTAAAAGCTGATTTCATCAATAGCACAATTCTCAACAATTAATAGGCCGAGTTGATCAGGAAATATAGCTATGTTTTTAGAATAGAAATATAACTTTCTTCTTTTTTGACATAGCTTGATCAACGCACGCGCAGTTTATATTAGCGTGTAGAGGCCTAACAAAATGGAAAACGTTATAATATATATATATATACGCAATGGACCATTAGTAAGAATGGATTTCCATTCTTGCTATTAAAAGTTGTGAAGGTTGCCTTGACAGCAGTTAGAAATATTGGTTGCTATATTTACTGTGAATGTTTAGGTGGTTACTGGTTGGAAACTAATTATATATATATATTGCTGTTATAATTATTTGAGTCTTTATTGGAATCCCAAAAATTTGTTAATCTGAGAATTTCAAAAATCAAAAAGTTCAAAAGAACATTTCATATGTAAATGATTATTTTTTTATCCATTTTATATTTACTGTTTATTTATTGATATGGATTATTAATCAATTTGTTTAGATGTAGATATATTGATCATTTACTGAAATATGACAAATTTGAGGCAATTGATATCACTTCATGCATGGAGAAAACATAGACAACCTTAATGCATAACCTTACCTTAACTGTAATATAATGGTCACTACTTCATATATAGAGAAAACATTAATTATAATTTTAATATATAACCTTAACTATAGTGTTCATCCTTGACAAAAATGCTCAGCACTAAAATGCATTAATGTTAGTATTGCCTTTAATTTTATTAACACATATGATTTTTGTGACTATCAAATTCTATTTCTTTTTTTTAGCTATGTAATTCCATAAGTAACATTTAATATGCTTCCGAAGAAAAGATTAAACTTTATTAGTTAAATTGTCAAATAAAATTTAATCTTTTCTTGAGAAACGTATTAACGTTACTTATAGAATTATATATGATTTTTATTAGCAATATTAAGAAATCCATTTTTCTTATTATTTTAACATATGAATTTTTTCTACAGTACAGTTTTTTTCATACCTGCACTCCAATACGTAATATATAGTGGGTTTGAACTCAGACTTTCTCATGACTCTGATATCCAAGCTATCTTATACTGCTGATACACATAATCACACACATCTCGAAAAGATAAATAATCATCAATATATGTATTTTATCCTAAACCAGCGCGCGTCAGTTGGTCCAGATTATCATCTCCACACATATATACAATCAATGCTCAGCTTATATTAAGATAGCGGATCTTCATACTTTAATGGACAGGTTTCAGTCCACTCTACCGCACAATTCTTCAGCTTTTCATTTCATTGAAAATCTGAAGATGGAAAGCTTCCCCTCCTTCTCTATCTGCTCACTTGTCTATCTGCTCAACAACATATATATATATATATGTGTGTAATATAATTAAAAAGGTGCCTTGTAAAATGTGACAGTTTTGCAGACAATGACATCTCTTTTCATTGTCTACATTAAATTTAATTAAATATCCTTCCTCCATCATCATTCAACTCTTAAAGCAAATGAAAGTGGAACCCATTTATTAGGATAGATAATACGAATAATGGACACCTGCAAAATTCAATATCAAATTATGGAGATGTTTTACAATTTGATTCAGATTGGTCTTAAATAATATTCACAAAATATACTCTTTAAGTATTTATTTTAATGCTTGTGAATTTCCAGTTCATTATAAATATATGATAGCATAATTAAGAAGTTAACATATCATAAAAGGCATTAAAACTGATATATTATTAAAAAAAAAAAAGTAAAGAGTTTTGTCAAGCATTGGTGGTTGAGAGGTCAGCGACAGCTGCTTTACAAGCAGTTGTCGCGGGTAGCGGGTTCGCTTCCCGGCTGATGCTATGACACACGAGAAAAAAAAAAGTAAAGAGTTTAAACATTTCAAAATTTCTTAATTTTATATTTATTCATAAATATTAAATATTGATAATTAAATGTTAAAGTCAAAATATTTCTAAAAAAAAAAAGAAAGTAGTTCATAAAAAGGATTAATTATGATAAGTCACGACACTAATGATCAAAAAATGAAAATGTTTGCATATTTCATTTTTTATTAAGCATCTATATATTTTTAAATATACATACATAATGATTATCATTTCTTCTCTGATAAACATAATATTAGTCATGTAATAATTTGTTCATAAGTATTTACATAAGTAACAATAACTGAAACACACAGGTTTATTATATACCTGTGTCTATATATGTAATATATAGGGTATATGAGCACAGACTTTCACACGACCTACCACTCTCCACACTATCTCACAACACTGATACACTTGAACACATATATGTTGAAAAGATTAATAATCACCAATATACGCATTTCATGCTAAACCAGCAATCATCAGTTGGTCCAGATTACCATCTCTACACATATATGCTATAAGTGCTCAGATATATATTACTATAGTCAATCCTCATCTACTCCTACTCCACTCGCCTACTCTTCAACCGTCCATCCAATTGAAAATCTGATGATGGAATGCTCAAAGGCCACCCTCAGGCCAAGATTATTGTCACACCCATGTTAACCTAAGGCCAATCTAACCCCTCATGTACAGGACATAATCCATTTAATTCATATACAAGGGATGAGCAGACATCTCTACTATGTAATAACTGAAACCCACAGACCTATTATATGCCAGTGTCTATATATGTAATATATAGGGTATATGAGCACAGACTTTTACACGACCCACCACCCTCCACACTATCTCACAACACTGATACACTTGAACACATATATGGTGAAAAGATAAATAATCACCAATATACATATTTTATGCTAAACCAGCAATCATAATAAGCCTGTATGTTTCAGTTATTACATAGTAAAAATGTCTGCCCATTCCTTGTATATGTATTAAATGGATTATGTCCTGTACATGAGGGGTTAGATTGACCTTAGGTCAACATGGGTGTGACAAGAATCTCAGCCTCAAGATGGCCTTTGAGCATTCCATCATCAGATTTTCAATTGGATGGACGGTTGAAGAGTTGGAGTGTGGAGTAGATTGAAGCTTGTCCATTAAAGTATGAGGATTGACTATCTTAATATATATCTGAGCACTGATAATCTGGACCAACTGATGATTGCTGGTTTAGCATGAAATATGGATATTGGTGATTATTTATCTTTTCAACATATATGTGTTCAAGTGTATCAGTGTTATGAGATAGTGTGGAGACTGGTCTGTCATGTGAAAGTCTGTGCTCATATACCCTATATAAGTAACAATAATAAATTATAAAAATCTATTGTTAATTGGGAGCTATGCAATTCATATGTACACACATGCATACATATACCGAAAGATATAAAAAAAATAGTTGAATGGATTTATTACCTGCGAGTTCATAAGACGTTTAAGCAGCAGGCATGTCAGAATTGCATTTGATTAGAGGACATTGGGCTTCAGTCTAACACTACCACTGCACTGAAGCATATAGTGGCATATAAGATAATTATTTACTCAATTGGTGACTTTTTTTAAATGTTTCTACCCATCTGTTTTTTAAGATCTTTTTTGTGGCTTTCATCATTTGTAAATAAGCATTTATTTTATATAGCGCATGTTTATAAATTGTAATACATCAAAGATCAGCCTAGATTTTTAAGGCTGATCTTTGATGTATTACAATTTATAAACATGCGCTATATAAAATAAATGCTTATTTACATATGTTTAAGTTTCATTTGAGAATGACGTTTAGTAAATTCTAGATAATTTCGTCGTCGTCGACTTCATTCATTCAGACATCGTAAACAGTAATTTAAAGTGAGTGGTCTATCCTCACGCTGTCACTTCCAGTACTTAAGATTTAGAATAAATGGATTCATTTTATTCTTTCATAAATACTATATCTTGTGTTGGGAATGAAAGTATTCATTTATTATTAACACTCGTAAGAAAGCGCTTGCACAATAGCTTGAAAGGCTGATCTTTGATGTATTACAACTTTCATCATTTGTAACTTTTTATCTTTTCCTCATTTATGTTAAAATTCTTAAAATTGTAATTTTTTTATATTTACATTCTTAATTCATCAAAAATTCTTAATCCAATACTCTCTTAACTTTTGTGACGTTTAAAATTATCATTTTCATACATGCCAGTAGATGTTTTAAACGATATTTTTATTTCTAATTTTTTAGTCACTTTTGAAACATTGTATTTTTCCACTGAAATTCGTTGCTAATAATGGTTTCAATTAAAATTAGATTATAATTTATTTTGAAATCTATGCAGAATTGATTTATATTTTAAAACAAATTTGCATTAAAAAATTACTTAAAATTTCTCTAGATAGATTTTTTTTTACTCCACATAATTTAATCAATTTTAAGTCTCATAAATCTTATCAACCACTTACCTTGGATGCAAAATTTCATTATTTTTTTTATTATAAAATTAAAAAGGAACTTATAATTACATTTATTTTTATCATATTAATTTAGATAAAAATAGTTACATTATTTTTCTATCAAAGTATATTTGTATGCAATTATGTATTATATAATAACTTCTTTATAAAAGTAAATCTTTACAACTGTATATATATATGTATAAACAAATTTCATTCCGAACATGGTGCAGTTATAAATAGATTTTCTTAGGACTTTATTGGTCATCTGATTCTCCACAAAATTGATGGTGACTAACTGTGCCTTACACGCAGATGTCCTGGGTTCGTGGGTTCGCTTCCTCGCTTTTCAATTACAGATATTTTAAAAAGTTATGATTATTTATTAGTAATGAATATTTCTCATATAATTTTACTAACTTAAATAAAAATTAGTACTAAAAGAAAATGTTGAATTAATAAATATGTATATATATATTTCTTTAGAAAAATATCTAAAATCATAAAATTTTAATTTTTTCATGACAGTATGTTGTCTTGCATTGGTGTCGAGAGGTCAGTGCGACTGCCTTGCACTTGCAGGCAGTTGCCCGAGTTGCGGGTTCGCGTCCCGATCGATGCTATGACACTTTAAAAAAAAAGTATATTATGTTAGACGTATGAGAAAATAATAATATCTTGCCTTAGATCTTAATTCAAATTCAAATTACTTCTTGTTCTTGTTATTGCTGATGTGTTGCATTTTTACTAATAGTACAATATAATACAAATATTATATCAGCATAATATTAGACTAAAGTTAAAAATAGCCACAGATTTTCTTATATATATTTAAAGCAAATATGAGTTTGAACAAGATTCAAACACACGCCATCTTGCAAACATTAAACTCATGCAAGTTCAAGTTTTTAATTCGCTACACTAATCTATAAAATATAATTAACATTTAAACAAAAATGTAATTTACTTTGGTATAAATACAGTAATCAGATATATGTAAAATATAACTTTAAAATTATTTATCCATACTTTATATATATCTGATTACTGTATTTATAAATATTCAATTATAAGATCACACACACACAGAGGCACACACACACACACATATATATATATATATTACAAAAGTGTAAAATAAATAAATTGATACTAAAATTAATGTCATATTAATTTAAATTTTAAATTAAATAGAGCTCAGTGTACATGTAAACAAAGAGTAAATCAGCCTTTCCCAAGCTATGAATTAAAAGTTGTAAATGTTGAACAAAGGTTTATGAATAGAATGAATCCACCTATTCTTGGGAGCTCTGGTGTTCATAAGCATAACTTTTGTCAACATTATTGGTAATTTAAGAGTGAAATTAATTTATCAGCCAGATGGAATATGACACTTAAAGCTGGAAACAGTATCTTTCTTTTAACACATTTAATTATTACAATCAAGATGTTAAAAGAGATGCTGTCTTCAGCTTTGTATAATTGATTATGCATTTAATAACTCTTAAGTGCCATATTCCATTTTACTGTTAAGACTACTAAATTAATTTCACTCTGAATTACTTATTCTATTCTTGAGACTTTGTTCAGCAATTAAAGTGCTTTTAATTCATAACATGGGGGAGGGCGATTTTCTCTCTTTGTTTACATATCAAGTTAATTTGCATTTTTCAGCATTTTTATGTGTGAGATACAAAACTGCAGAGCATTGATGAAGAAAATACCATACTCTTATGTACATTGAGTGATGGCTTCTGTTGGTAGTGAAATTTTAAATTAAACACAAACAATTTAATAAGATATGTGTTTAATTGATAAATTAAGTTGGGTAAATATAGAAATTTGAGTGAATCTTGCACATTGATCTCTCTGGTCGTCTAAAGAAGAAAATCTTAAATATGAGATATTGGGGAGATGAAATGTCTCACTTTTTATTCTAAGTTTCATTTTTTTGAATAATTCGATAACTAGAATTATCTCTTTTCTGTATAATTGTAATATTAAATATATAAATGTTAGGACCATAAAAGGTAGACACGTCTATAAATTTTAGCTTTTACTCATACTAAGCTCTGAATAGTAAAAACTAATACAACTTCTTATAAAAAAGACTAAAGTAATGTTTAATCGATTTGCTCAAAATATGAAAATAAAGATTGATTATGATGAATTAGAAGAAGTTAAGAGTTACAAATACTTGGTCAGATTATTAATACAGATGGAAACATAATAGAGGAAATTAATCATAGAATTAAACTTGGTTGGAGTGCTTTTGGTAGAAATAACTTGATATTAAAAGGAAATATGCCTATGTGTTTGAAAAGAAAGGTTTTTAACAAATGTGTTTTACCAGTTCTTACTTATGGATCTGAGACTTGGACACTTAATAGAAGATCAATACAGAGACTTCAGACCACTCAAAGAAGTATGGAGAGATGTATGTTGGGAGTAACAAGAAGAGATCGAAAACGCAATGTATGGGTAAGAGAACAAACAGGTGTTACTGACCTCATTGAAAAAATTAAAAGATTGAAGTGGAGTTGGGCTGGACATATTGCTAGAAGAGATGATAATAGATGGACAATTGATATTTTAAACTGGATTCCAAGAGATTGTAAAAGACCCAGAAGGAGACCACATGTAAGATGGATGGATGAAATAAGAAAATGTGTAGGGGTGATGTGGAGAAGAGAAGCTAAAGATCGGAGAAGATGGATTAAACTTGGAGAGACCTTCATCCTGCAGTGGACTGATAATGGTTGATAATGATGATGATTAGTTCCTGCAGTGAAATTTTAGTCTTCATTATTTACGATTCTTTATCATTGCTAAATATTTGATAATACATTTTATTTAATTAAGTAAGTAAATTTAACTTTCAAAGATTTAAAGAATCATTTTTAACAAAGTCGTAATTAACAACTCCACTTTCTATATTAATATCAATTTATTTACTGGCAAAAGATGGCCATTTTTAAAGCTTAAGTAGGTATGTAGTAGCTAAAATTCAATAAAGAATGTATAATCAATATAAAATTTCTCTAGAGATTTTCAACAACTTATTTTTAAAAGTTAAATTTACTTACTTAATTAAATAAAGTGTATTATTAAATATTTAGCAATTATAAATAATCATAATGATTTTAATGAAGACTAAAATTTCATCACCCAGACATTATAATACGTAAGTACCAATTTTTTTTTTTTTTTGGTAAGCAAAAATTAAAATTGTAGTAATTTCCAAGTTTAATCAGTGATGGACCAGTAATTTTGCTAACAAGAAGAATTTGTTAACTTTTCCTTTTAAGTTTTAGTCAATTCATCACAGATTACATTTTTTTTAAAAAAAATCTGTTGATAATTTGATTAATGAGATTGATACTATAATAGATATGTTTTCAAAATAACGTAGTAAAGAATAATATTTTATCCAAAGTATTTAGCCAGATTTTATCTTGCTAACTGATTCTTATAATTAGACTCTTAGTTGACACTAAGTGCTTTGTAAAGAATTTCTTTTAAATAACAAATTATCTCTAAATTGAATGATCTAAATGATATCTGTAATCAGAACACTTTTAAAATATTTATTTTTTCTAATTTACTGCAAAAATTGATTGTAATTACAATTGTCTCAATGATCAACAAATGGGTCATTTGTAAATGCAGATTTTGGTGCCTGGAATCCAATTATCTGTAGTTTCTGATAAAAGCCCTTTTTTTAAAAAAAAAAATTATTAACAAAAGTTTACACAGTTTCATGATGCTGTTTTCATACATGGTATACTGCATAACTGATTGCAAAAGTTCATAAGATTAAATGCTTGGTAGATCAATTCTGGACCAAGTCTCTTTGTATAACCATTCTGGTGCGAGCAGCGGGTCCCTGGCACTTATGCTCTTGACAAGACCTATAAAGGTCTCTGTGACTGAAGAACCTGAATGACTGAATACACATTCGCATCTGGTCAACCAGACTGCAAAGGTAAGGAAGACAGAGAATCTATCTGATAAGAGAAACAATTCCTGTCTTGATGGCATTCTGGATATTTAAGGCTTCTCTGATGTCAGATGTAACTTTCTCTGTGATGAAGGTTCTGATTTGGGAAAGACATGGACAATTATAAAGTAAATGCTGGATGGTTTCATCGGCAGTATTACATAGCTGGCATTGAGGATTGATTTTGGTGAATCCTCTTTTCCATACTAAGAAATGGTTAGTGGGTATCGATGAGATGTTGAGCTTTAAGATAAAGTCTATGTATTTTGGTTTAACAAACCAGTTCTTCAATTTTTTTAGCAATGGTTTATTGGCTATGTTCAATGTGGTCAGGAGGGCAGTCTGCTTTTGAAATCTGAGCTTATAGGCCTGCCGATAGGTTGTTTTACCTTCAAGGGAGGTTTTAGATAGATTTGTCAGCTTGGTGACATGTAACCAAATAATTGTGGCCCATCTGCTAGCAAGAGGTGGCAGTGTATCTGTAGGCTCCACTGGAGTGGCTAGGTTTAGTTCCGGCTGTTTTAAGTGATTGCACGTAGAACTGCAATTGCCTTTTGTAGATAGATTGTTGAAACAGAGTGCAATCCAAGTCCATTTAACTCTCTGGGCATCTGCATCTTACAGATGCTGATGGCAACAATCTTTCCATTCCACATGAGCTTTGAACATAGTGAGTTCATTGATGACTGAAATGCTTTAGTAGGTTTAATTATGGGTAGATAATTAATTCAATCTCAGAAACACCAGCATGTTGAGAAGGGCTACTTTTCCCGGCAGGGAAAGTGAGATTCGGAATAAAGATCAAACCACTTTGCCAGTTTTTTCCGAGATGGAGTGTTGGATGTCTTTTGCCATAGCAAGTCTGGACTTGGCCATAGGAAAACTGAGGAAGAGTTGCGGCTCAGCTGTAAAGACTGGTGGAATCATTGTGCCAGTGCTGATTTTCTACATGGAGGACTTGCTATAGTTGATGTTCAGATTTAGTTTCTTTGAATTTTTATCAATGATTTGTGTGAGTGTTGGAAGGTGAGTTTTATCGGGGAGGAAGATGGTGATGTCTTCAACATAGGTTATATGTTGTACATGATGTTTCAGGGCTAGCACGAAAATTCCAGGGAGTCGGTGCTCTATCTCTCTGAGAATAGGATTTATATAGGTGATGAAGCAGAGAGTGGTGAGTGGAGATCCCTGGGGAATGGAAAGATGAAGTCTGAAACCATTGGACAGTCTTCCATCCAGTGACATAAAGATAGATCTGTTCAAAAGCAGATTACCAATAATTCTGATATAGATGCCAGGGACTTGATAGTCAAGGAGAGTCTGGAGTAGGACAGTAGGTATAACAGAGTCAAAAGCCGAGGCAAAGTCAAGTTGGATAACTATAGGCTTGGATTTTCTGTGCAGTCTGATGTGTTCTCCTAGAAGAAGAAAATGCTGCACAGCATCCATGGTAGAAGAGCCCTTACGTGCAAATTGATATGGCGTTATGTGTGTGTAGAGTTGATCTTGGATTTTGTCCTTGACTATGGCCTCAATGATCTTGATTAGGAGGGAATCATGGAAATGGGCCTTATGTTGAAAAGGATAGAGAGATTGATGGGCTTTTTAAGGAAAGGAGCAAGGGCGACAGGGTACAGTTCTGGAATGTTTTGAAACTCTCCTGCTAGAACATCTATCATCTGCAGTACAATGGGGGCTGTGAAATGTCTCAGGTGGACAAGTACAAATTTCGGAAATTCCATGGAGTCCTGGATGAACACTCAGGATAGGACATGAGCTTTTGGATTATCTGATTTTCACTGATGTCTTGAGCAACCACATCTTCCAAGTGATTCCAGAAACACTTGAGCAACCACATCTTCCAAGTGATTCCAGATGTTTCCAACCTCAAATATAATTCTGTAGCCTGCCCTGAAAGGGTTCATGTATCTTTGCAAGCATTGCTGAGCCACTGAGGCAACCCTCATCAACTGACAATGAAGTAGGTGTGGGTCTGGCCACAACCAATTGCCCAGCGAATGTAGCTGTGGGTCCAGCTATGCTGGTTGGCCAAGAAGACTTTGGACCTTTTAGTAGCAATGTAATGCACAAGGACCTTTTGTTTGCTATGGTTTTGAGTTTTTAGCTCCAAAATATCTTAGAGATGAATGTCAATATGGTGTAGAGATTTTAACCTGTTGTTTATGGCATCCAAATCTTTTTAATAATTGATTGGACCTTTGGTTTTCTTTGTGTATGAGTCTATGAGTGAGCTCAATATACCGGTGAAAGATGACCAAACCTGTAGTGGAAGCAAAGTAAGAATTTTGATTTTTTGGAACAATATATAGGCTTCAGAGAAGATCAGTTCTGGAGTTGCTGCTTTGTTGAGTAGTCTAATGGTAGGTATATAATCTATATAAACTGTGGTGGTGGGATCTATGTGAAGTGAAATTAGAAGAGCTAAATGCTCAGTTAAGGGAACCAATTGAAGCTTGGCACATATTTCAAAGTGAATTTCGTGTGAATAATAGAGGTCAATTAGAGATTTCTTTTGCAGTGTGTAGAAGGAGAAGGATCCAGGAGGGAAAAACCCCTCTCCACACAACAGGACTCTATTGATTAAATGAAGATATTTTTTGTTGAAGTTATCGTAACTCATGTTGAAATCACCAAAGAAAACAATAGGGGAGGCATCTGAAGAGAGAAGAGAATTGATTTTATTGATTACTACTTGTACTGAATAAGAGTCATTTCTGATGTACAAGTAAATGATATTTATTACCATATTTCCAAAAGTGATCTTAATGACTAATGGATTATTGCTAAAGTGTAATGTTCTGAAAGAGCTTTAGATCAGGTTCTTGTTGATTAAAAAAGCAACTCCAGAAGATGCTATGTTTGAGGGTACATAATGAAATAGACAATATTGTTGCATCAGTTGAGTTATTTAGTAATTTGAGTTTATATGTAGTTTAGTTTCGGAAAGGCAGACTATGTGGAGGTCTGTTTTGTCTAGCCATCTTTTAAGTACAAAGACATGGCCTAGAGAGTTAAAACCCCTTATATTTATTCCCGCCAATTTAATAAGCATGTTAAGTTGTTACAGAAATTTGTATGTTAAGTTGTTACAGAAATTTGTAGATTATGTTTACTAAGCTGTGATAAGTACATCATATAGGAGAGATTATTGACATAAATTTTGCTTGTCACTAAGTGGTTTGTCAGGGTCATGTGACACAGTGGCCAGTTGAGTTGGAACAGGTATTTTGGAGCTTAAGTAGAGGTTGGAATTGCATTTATCTTCATTGTGATCACTTTCAATAGCTATGTTTTGGGAAAAGCTGCTTTCTTGTGTATTGAGTGATTGAGCTAGTTTAGTTCTTTTTTCTTTTTTCTCAAGTTAGTAGCACGGCTTGCTGCTTGTTTGGTGTTTTGGTCATCATTGTCCGAGTCAGTCGTAGATGAGTTGATCTCTTCTGGCTGCAAGATGGATGAGTCTTGGGGTTTTTCTTTTGTTGTTTGGAATGGTAAGCCCTTCTTAATAGTTTTTTCCCCTAAAGAATGATCAGTATAAATTAAGATTGTAATTTGTCTACTTTGATGTCATGAGAAGGAAACAGGAATGATTTTTAATTTACTGTCTTAGAAAGCTACTAATTTTATCTCCAGTACTCTTCTTAAAATCTAATAACAGGTTTTTTTTTTCTCTCTTTATTACAATCTATCTAATTTTATCCTTTAGATTTTAAGATATCACTTTGTCCTTAATCTAGGCAATATAAATTTCTTTTATTAAACTAGAAAAGCTTAAAAATAGAGACCATGCACATGTAGATATTTATGCAGCAGTTGACGTTTGGTCTCTTTTTATTATCACTGTACATTTTATATCATGAAATATCAAAACATTATAATTTTTTTAGGTGATACATTGTTATAGAATACTATTTTTTTGATCTTATGTTGTAATTATCTTAATTTTTTTTTCTTTTTAATTTTTTATGCTATCTTAAATTATATGTTTAACTATAATATTCAATTTTAAAAGAAGAAAAATTAAATTATCAAAAATCTAAAATGACTTTAAATCCAGCTATCTAACTTAAATAGCTATATGGGACTGAACTAAATTTCAGATCTACCATATTTTAATAGTCTCAGCATAGCCAAAGCCTTAAAGGTAAAATTATAATAGTCAAAAAAGCAAGTCATATATAACTTGACATTACTTTTATAAGCTTGTATTTACAAAAATGTAATACAGAGGGCGTACCAATAGCTCAAACAAGCTCTTAATTGATAAGTGCGGTATGAGAAAATATTTAAAATCTCTATCCAGATCCTTTCTATCTCCAGACCAACTGGTTTCGAGCTTATGGCTCACATCATTGGAGAGCTAGAATGTTTGAACACTAGACCAACCGGTTTCAAACTTATGGCTCACATCAGTGGAGAGCTAGAATGCTCGGACACTAGATCTAAAATATCACTCAAAACCCAGCACTTATTTCATATATAATACTTAAGTAGAAACTCTGAAATTTTTGGACATGATAATGTCACATTATATATGACTTTCTGTTTTGATTATTATAATTTTACCTTTAAGGCTTTGGCTATGCTGAGGCTATTAAATTATGGTAGATCTGAATTTAGTTCAGTCTCATATAGCTATTTAAGTTAGATAGCTGGATTTAAAGACATTTTCATGTCTGAAATGAGTTTCTACTTAAGTATTACATATAAAATAAGTGCTGGGTTTTGAGTTGATATTTTAGATCTAATGTCCGAACATTCTAGTTCTCCACTGATCCATAAGATTGAAACCAGTTGGTCTGGAGATGGGAAGGTTCTGGATAGAGATTTTAAATATTTTCTCATACCGCACTTATCAAGTAATAATAGCTTGTTTGAGCTATTGTTTATTATGTTTTTCTTCTTGCCAATTAATGAATATCTTTAGCAACATATGTACAAGCCTCTTACTTTATTAGCTCTTTTTCATTAAGGTTTCTCGTTTTTGTAATACTATAGACAATCTCAAGATATATGGAATCAAATATTAATGGCACAGATTTTTTTCAAATAGATATTAAGCTAAAAAAAATAAAAACAAAACCTTTGTGGGCGATGTTTTTATTTTTATAGAAATTGATACCCCAATTTTTATCATGAATTTTTGTTAAAAAACCTATCTGGCTTATAATCTAAATATCTGTCTCTCATGGTAACTATTGAATAGCAAGCATTAAAACAAAAAAAAAAAATGTTTAACTATTTTTTTTTACCTTATGTCAAAGCATCGTCCGGGAAGCGAACCCACGACAACTGCTTGCTTGCAAGGAAGCTGCGCTGACCTCTCAGCTACCAACGCTTGACTGAACTATTTTAGGCATTTTACACAAATTATGGAAAATACTGGATAATCAAATATTTTGAAAAATGTTGATGCTATAAGCAGAGAATGATACAATATTACTGTATTAACTTTTGAGGATCTTTTAGATGATTGCTCGAATCTATGATCACCAGAGTCAATTTGTCTCAATAACATCTAATAAAAGCAATCATTTTAAATATAAATGAATGAAATTGCTGAAAATAAATGGCTAACTAAAAATGGTTAATTACACATTTTTTCATTGCTTGAATCGTATTGTTACATGTTCAAAAACAGCAGTCAATAAATCTATTTTTAGACACGCATTTTTGAGTGTGCACATATATATTTAGTATACATTATCTAAATGAAAACATTCTGATTACACAAATGAGATTTTAATAATAGCTTTATTTATAGAAAAGAAAAAATTACATTTCTACAAATATTTACTTTTAATATTATATAAAAGAATATTGGAAAAAAAAAATTTAACAAAAAGATTTTCTAGCTAAGTAGTTTTTAAAACCATTTTTTTATTTAAATGATAAAAAAAAAAGTTGAAATCTTTTTTGAGACTTTAAGTTAAATAAGCTATGTAGTAAGTAAGTAAGATTAACATAACTAGAGAAAAAAGGAAGAGGAAGCTAATAACTTAAGACATTAATCTTGGAATTTTAATAAGATTTTAAGTTTATTTACATAGCTAAACTTGCCACGAGTAACAAACATTTCAATAAAATAGAATGAAAAAAAATATATTAGTTTTATTAAAAGGAGGAAACATAAAGATAATGAATATATTAAGTTTTTGGAAGTAGGTGAGTTAAAGGCCATAGAGATTATAATAACAAAAGATGTATGAAACAGACTTTAGAAAGTTGGAAAATGAAAAAAGAATAGATTTATGACTTTATAAAGGTGGATGAGGATCAAAAAGTTATATTGGAATGAAAAGATAATTGAGAATTGTAAATAGTGATAAAAAATAAAAGGTGAAAAAAGATTATTGAGAAAATTATGAAGCAAATGAAGGAAGCGAATTGGATATATATCTAAAACCAGAAAATTATTTGATGGAAATGAAAAATGAGATGAAAGGAAATAAATTTTTAAATGATTTTAAAGAATGGAATAGTTACGAGAATTTGAAGAGCAGATTAACATATGGAAAGCACATAGGCTAATTTTGTGTGCAAGACCTGTCTTTTAGCAGATTACTAATACTGTTAGTGATAGAATGCAGTAATTTTGTATTAACATTGGTGTTTATCTAATTATTATTTAATATATAGAGTATATGAGCACAGACTTTCACATGACCCACCACTCTCCATACTATCTCATAAACTGATACACTTGAACACATATATGTTGAAAAGATAAATAATCACCAATATACATATTTCATGCTAAACCAGCAATCATCAGTTGGTCTAGATTACTATCTCTACACATATATGCTATAAGTCAGGGGTTCCCAACCTTTTTGCAATTAAGAGCACATTCTATAATACCGGCCAGGTGGCGGGCACCATTCATTTTTTTCAACCAGATAGCAGGCATCATTTTTTTTTTCAATGTAAATTTATAGTTGGATATTGTTAATAATACACATAATGTACAAAAAAATATTTATTTCAAAAATAAAATTTTAACATGTAATTAATGTTTATATTTTTACTCTGTAAAAGTATAATATGCCCTACAATTTGATTACAATATAATACAATAATTTATAAGAAATTTTAAAAATTAAATTTATTTGTATCAGATAAATAATTTTTTATCGTGTTCGGATAGCGGCGGGCACACATAAAATGGTCTGCGGGCGCCATGGTGCCCACGGGCATAGGGTTGGGGACCCCTGCTATAAGTGCTCAGATATATATTAAGATAGCCAATCCTCATACTTTAATGGACAGGCTTCAATCCACTCCACACTCTAACTCATCAAGCGTTCATCCAATTGAAAATCTGATGATGGAATGCTCAAAGGCCACCCTGAG
This sequence comes from Epiperipatus broadwayi, assembly GCA_028023455.1. Lineage (NCBI taxonomy): Eukaryota > Metazoa > Onychophora > Udeonychophora > Euonychophora > Peripatidae > Epiperipatus > Epiperipatus broadwayi. The sequence goes on along the minus strand of JAQFVV010006958.1, from coordinate 141,444 downwards.
GCTGAGATTATTGTCACACCCATGTTAACCTAAGGTCAATCTGACCCCTCATGTACAGGCCATAATCCATTCAATACATATAGAAGGGATGGGCAGACATATCTACTATGTAATAACTGAAACACACAGCTTATTATATACCTGTGTTTATATATGTAATATATAGGGTATATGAGCACAGACTTTCACATGACCCACCACTCTCCATACTATCTCATAACACTGATACACTTGAACACATATATGTTAAAAAGATACCAGCAATCATCAGTTGGTCCAGTGTATTCTTTTTATTCCATATTTATTTGTGAAATCAGTGTCATGAAAATATTCTAAATTAAAGGTAGAAATGTGGTATAAATATGATTAATTTTACTAAAAATTGAAAATGCTCTGTAACAAAGCTACTTTATTTTACTGCTTTTATTGCTACCTGTAACAATTTTTATTAAAATAATTTTATCTGATATTTTATTAAGAAATACTTGTCTGTGTTTATATTACATTTAATTTTTAAATCATTAAAAGAATGATAAGAACCACAACATGAAAAAGCAAAGGAATTGTGCCTATTTTGGAAGAATAATTTAGTGATTATAAGTTACGAGGAAACAACAGAGAAAAAAAAAATCTGATGAATTCATTGTGGTACTGTATATAATGTTTTCAGAAAGAGTAATGTTTAACTTGATTAACAAGATATTGAGCATATGTTCTATGTACAAAAAGGTTAAATATATAACACTTGAAAATATAGTAAGATTATTTAATAAAACTGGTAAATTAAAAGTTTTTGAAGTTTATTTATTTATTTATTTGATAAGTAATTTATCTTTATTGATGACATTATCTTTAAAATAAAACTACTTAAGAGCTTTAGTATTTTGGGATTATAGCCAATAGTAAACTATAATCAGTAATGATTAAGAGGAATCATTTGATCATAATGCTCTATTACTTAGTCTCTTTAACCCATCTTTATTTAAATACAACTTTGTAATGGTCAGCTAAGGATCTACAGATATGACCAATATCAATCATCAGAATATAATACTAGATTTACAATCTAGTATTTTCCTTCTCTGCTTATAGATGGTAGAATTCTAATGCTAATTAACACTAGTCTTCATTTGAGGTTTCATTTACTAATATATATGGGAAATTTAAAATTTACTGGAGATATCCAACCACAAACTCCTACAGAATCCTCAGTTATTACTAGTATCTTTATGTATGTCCCCTAGATCTGGGAGAACATTGGGACTCTTTTGAATTTCCTTTAATCTGCCAATGGACTTTTCACTATTTTGTTTACAATAACATAAGGTTGTATAAGTGATAAAACAATCAGTGATAAAATAAACTTAAACATCACATGACCACCTCCTCTTATCCTTGTGTATAACTGTTATTAAAACAGGCAAAACTCACAATATATTGCCACACACAGCAAGCTAGAGTAATCAATGGCTGTCAGAAGGATTGTGCATAAAATCCCCATGTAGTGCCTACTCATCCAATATCCCCAGATAGTTTCTGGCTTATGGCCTTCGTCAGTGAGATCTAGATGCTGTGCTCTCAGATCCAAGGCTCCTCACTGACGAAGGCCATAAGCCAGAAACTAGTCTGGGGATATTGGATGAGTAGGCACTAGATGAGGATTTTATGCACAAGCCTTCTGGCATCCATTGATTACTCTAGATTGCTGTGTATAGCAATATATATAGTGAGTTTTGCCTGTTTTATAAAATAAACTTCAGATGAAAAGTAAATTAATACTGTAATAAATATTTTTACATATTAATTATTACCATAATGTAACATTTAATATAATATACTCTTTACAGTTATATTTTATAACTAACTTTCATAATCTAAAATTTATGACCTATAAAATAAATAAGAATGGAATATCAATAAGCAATAACTTTAGAATGTAATATGATATAACCACATGTGCATAATATTTTCTATATATATTTCCACACACCATCGTAAATCTTATCCTAATAATTATCAGTAATACCTTTGGTTTTATATTTATAAAACAGTTAGTATTACATATCAAAACTAAATTAGATATATACACATAAATGTTATTTCAGAACTTAAATATTTAATAAGCAAACATAACATGGACTACAATCAGACAAGTCTATATTAATTACCCAATTTTACCATCTTTTTTAATCATCATCAGGATCTGTATTTTACTTTAGAATGTAAGAATTATTATGAATGAGTCATTAATTTACTCTATATATCAGGTGTGGCCAAAATGTCGCCCATGGTCTACTAGTAGCCACAAGGGCTCTGAAAGTAGACTGCAAAACTGCCATGAACACTGACAAATTATAATGATAAATTCAGAGCTGATTTGAACATAAAAAATAAAAATAAACAGGCTTATATTTTCTAATTAGCGATTCTCTGCTTCAACTTACTATAATGTGAAAACCATACCGACTATACTTGTATACTTTGCACATTCATTTCAGCATCCATGTTATTTTTAGACAATGTAATTTTCATTTTTCTACAATAAAAAATAAAGATTTTCGATGATTTTTCTAAATAGGACTTTTTTCCCCATTTTTGTTATTTTTACGATTTAAGGCATTTGTAGCAGATAGTAATGGTTAATCAACAGATTCAAGCATTATTCATTATTTCTCATTGTGGAGCTGACAAACTAAGCTTCTTTCATAATTTTTGCTAATGATTTCTTAAAAAGTAAAAGTAATTATATTGTCTAAAAAAAAGAATTAACAAGCCATCTTTGTTCATAAATATAGAGATTATTTTTATCGCACAATCTTTTTTCCGATGAATTAGACTTCTGACGATTAAACGTTATTACTAGATTTTCAGTCATTCCTAAGCATTTTTTTAAAGTTATTATTTTATAGAAAAATAGTTGGGAAAAATCATTTATAATATTCCTTTTATATGTTTTCTTGTCTAAATTTTAACAATAAAAAAAAAGACAAATATTAAAAGTAAAAATTGCAATAACATTTAGCCAATTAGATATATATGACCACAGTTATATATGTAAACATGACCATTATGATGTAAACTTTAGAGCTGTGTATCAGATACATAGGGAAGTATTGTTGATAAAACTATTAAGAAATTTACCAATTACAGTTAACATTTAATAATGCCATTCAAAACCAGTAAAAATATTTCAAATGATAGTTCTGCAGCAGATAGTTGTTAGGAACTGGGTTCAAATTATGGATCTGTGCAGATATCCATAATGTCTACATGTGCCATATAATTTTTCACAGATGAAAATACAACTTCTGATATCTGGTTACTCAAGTTGTTCTTTTAGTAGTTTTATAATATTCCAAAAAGAAAGTACTGAGTTGCCTGCCTAGAAAAAAAGATGAAAGTTTTATTTATTGACTAGAGTGCTGATTATACACAAACCAGTGTTTAGAGAGACTGCTTTATTGTTTATTAACTGAAATAGGTAATGTACTTTACAAACTTTACTTATCTTTATTTAGGAGTGTTATCTGATATGCCAGTTTTTGCAACATCTTTCTACATTGATGCTTTGACTTTGTGAGCAGATGAGGAGAAATGATAATGATATACCTAGTTTTATGGATTATCATTGTATTATACATCAGCATGCCTTGCGTTCAAAAGTACTGAAATTTAATTATGTTATGAGTGTTGCCTTCAAAATTGTTAATAAAATAAGATTAAAAAGCTTGTTACGTTGCCAATTCTGGAATTTGTTAAAGGAATGTGAAAGTGAACATTGTTATTACATACTGACATAAGGTGGTTAAGTTGAGCAAAAATTTTTTTGGAAACTAAAGGTGATTCATATCCAGAAGTGAATGACAAAGAATAGCTCCTTGACCTCGCCTTTTTCTGTGATATTACAGAAAAACTAAATAACTTGAATGTAGAAGTACAAGGAAAAGATAAAACAATACTAGTTATGATAAGCACTTTGAAGTCATTCAAGGAAAAGTTGAGTATGTTTGTAATGGAACTGAAGCATTGTGAATTAAAACATTTCAAAAATATGGCTGACAAGTGTAAAGATAGCAAGAATCTAATCTACAACAAATATGTTGAAAATATAATACTCCTCATAAAGGAATTTGAAGAAAGATTCACGGAATTTGACAAACTTGAAGATATTGCTAGTTTTTGTCTTATGGAATTATAATAACCATAACCATACCCATTTATGAATGATGATGATCCATTAATTTGACTTCAGTAATTGGTTTGATAGTTAAGAAAAGTCCCAATATCAACTAAAAGCAGAGAGAATAATGTTAATTGATGCAATAATTTGCAGTATAAAAACTTGAAAACTAGACTATTCCTAATCCAACATACTAATACAAACATAACAGTTGATATACTTGAGCCAATAAATAGTTTCCCAAAAGGAAATATTTTAAAATCATAGGAATGATTAGCAATAATGTTATTAATAGACTGAGTTTATCAATAAATAACAACATTGTTATTAGTCTTTTTGTCAAAAGTTGATTATCAGATTTTTATCAATTCACATATGTTATAAAAATAGACATTAATTATTAGTCAAGCATTGGTGGTCGATAGGTCAGTGACATCTGCTTTACAAGAAGTTGTCCCGGGTTAGCGGGTTCGCTTCCCGGCTGATGCCATGACTCATGAGAAAAAAAAATAAAATTATTATTATTTTTAATTACAAAAAAAAGGAGAGTAGTCAATAAGCACGGATTTAGTGTTCCATAAAATTCTCATGTACTTTTGCTTTTTAATAATGTTAACCATGTTTTAGTTGTCTGCTTTTATTGAGTATATATATATTCTTATTTTCTAATTTTATTACCATTTATTAATTATATCCTTTAATCAAAAATTACTTTCATTTTATTACATTCAACAGAAAAGTCACTTGTTCGCAGTTCTTTAATACAATCTTTGATGCATTTCCTTTGTTATGTATTAATATTTGAGTAAGGAGAAAAATTAGTTTATTTTCTGTATTTTTAAAGGTTTTCTTTTTCTAAACTTTATAACTAACCATTTCATTAAAAACTTTTATATTTGCAGAAGATGGTTTGCTAGAGAAAAGAAATAATTAATGGTTTTACATAAACAATTTTTACATCCAATAATTCCGAGTCATAAATTGTATTTTTTTAAAATAAAATTTATATAACGTCATTACTAATACCCTCTTCTTTTCTCCCGAGTTTTGACAGATATAAAGACTTCAAAATATGGAGATTGTAAATCTGAATAGATTTTAAAAGTAGATGAATGGACTATATTGTACGACTGTAAGAGAAATTTGATTTTATGATTTGAAATGTTTTACTAAGTTTTTGAAAAATATTATGTTTCAAGATATAAAGATTTTAAGTGAATTTTAAATTAATGCATTAAGTTTTTTTTTTTTTTTACTTTTTCAAAGAGAGAAAAAAGTAACCTTCCATATAAAAAAAAAAATCTATTAAAAAAAGTTAAGTATTATTAATTAAAAATTATTAGTCAAGCGTTGGTGGTCGAGTGGTTAGCACAGCTGCCTTACAAGCAGTTGTCCCAGGGTTTGCTTCTCGGCCTACGCTTTGACACATTAAAAAAATATTAACAGTAGTGTATGTTAAATTCTCTCCCTAAGGGTAGGTAGATAATGTAGGTAAAATGGTACTCTGTATAAATGATCACTCTTGATCACCAAGATTATCATTTTATGTTCAAGTGATAACTGACTGCTTGCTTAATATTGTACGATTTTAATCTCTCTACAGCAACATCATAAACTTTAATCAATTCCTAAGTGCATAATGAATTTCAAATATACTTATACCCCACTCAGTGCTTGATCTTTATGAAAAGATTCACAGTAGTAATCATCATCAATTTGTATCTATTATTTTGATTTACAATAGATTATTCAATCAATACTTGATAAATGATATCTAAAGTAAAAAATTTCATTGTTAATGATTACAAAACCAAAAAAAAAAAACTGTTTTCATTAAGTATAATAAATAATCAAAATCATACTTTAATGATAGACAACAATCAAATATATTAATAGTATTAAATTTTAAAATGTGTATATTAGTTTAAAAACTGAACATTTTAGGTCGAGCGTTATTAGCCAAGAGGTCATCACAGCCACCTTGCAAGCAAGTAGTTGGTTGCAGTTCCCGGCCGATACTATGACATATGAAAAAAAATGAACATTTCATGTACTCACTTTTATGGATTAAAATTTTTATTAATAGTACTTTGCTTGCAGCAAAAATTACGATCATCATATTGTAATTTAGTTATCATAATTATCATTTCGATAAAAAAAAGATTTCATAATGATGAACTTTATACAATCAAAAATTACTAAATCTAAATTAAAAATAACACTTAATCTATTTACTTGATTTTAAAACATCTCTTAATTTGTTTCAGAATTGCTGATATTAACACAATTGTTTAAAAAATACAGAAATGAAAAAAAAAAAAATTTTATTCAGCATAAAACTAAAAATAACTTTTGTTCATATACTATTAATATTTAATTTTAAATTATGTATAATGTAAATATTATCTAAAGTATTCAGTCAAATCAAATTATTAACATATTTTCAGTTATATAAAAAAGTGAGCAAAATTGCATACATTATGGAATTAATAATTATCTTTGTATGATACTAATGCCATACAAATAAACTGAAAAAGATTCATATTTTCAACATTTATTTAAATGGTTTGTATCTCTGTCTACTCAAGTAACAGTATTAATTGAAAAAATTTTAAATCATTTCCAAGAAAATGACTACCACAGTTAATAAAATGCGCCATCTCGTGGGAAAAGTACATATTGTAAAAAAGGCTTAAATATTGATTACAATATGCTAACCCAGAATGCATTAGACAGGTTTTTTTATTATGTCAGTTTTTTTTGTTGATGTTAATTGCAATTAGGTTTTGATAATGCACAGGATGCTAATTTTGCGACTCTTACACTAATGATAAATAAAAAGTCTTTATGATCAATTAAATAAATTGTTATTAAATATTTTTTAAAATTTTAAATAATTTCATGTAAGTAATATAATTTAGTAGTATAAATTTAAAAAAAAAAATTTAGTATGGAGGTTTTTTTTCAGTGCAATGAGAAACAGTTGGACGGAAGAACACAAAAAAATGTTAACTGCTAATTTACTTTCACTTTCTCGTCCATTTTGCTGTACTTTTGGACAGTTAAAAATACTCTTTTTTTCTAGCTATTCTGTTTAGAAATTTATAACTGCATATATTTTCACTTAAAATCGTGGCAGCAGCTAATATGACTACAAAAAAATCAAGAAAACCTCTGAGCCAATAAACATCACATGATCACCAGTGGCAAAACTCACTGTACGTATTGCCACACACAGCAAGCTAGAGTAATCAGTGGATGCCAGAAGGCTTGTGCATAAAATCCCCATCTCGTGCCTACTCATCCAATATCCCCAGACTAGTTTCAGGCTTGAGGCCTTCGTCAGTGAGAAGCCTTGGATCTGAGAGAACTACATCTAGATCTTAGGATCTAATTCAACCCTCCAGCAGCCACCTTTTATCTCCACTTTACTACAAAACTATGAGTTTTAAATTGAAAACACCTTAATATTTTCAATTCAAGCCCATCAACTTATATAGTCATACAGGTCTGAACTCAGTTCAGTACTTATACATTTTGGTGTCTTTGGTTCTTTAATAACCATAGGCTAGCTGTGTGTGGCAATACATATAGTGACTTTTGCCTGTTTTAAAACCTCTGAGCTTGGAAGCTGAAATGGATATCTTATGCAAACTGGAAAAAGAAGAAAATCATGACATCAGTTCTATGGAGTTATCCATATTTACCTTTGCCACTATTTTTAAAAACAAAGACAAAATAGAACAAAGTGCTCACACCATTGTAGGTGCAACCAAACTTTTCAAAATCATGAAATCGCTACATCCCACAAGAAACATGCCAACCATTTATTCTGAATTTTTTTCTTGGAGACTCTCAGATATCAACATCTGATGCACTCCTTCAAAAAAAAAAACATATCATCAAAGGATTTAGATGACAATGATAGACCTTAGAAGAAACAATTGATGACCAGAAAGCTGGATAATTATGCCTGATGAATGGATCATAGGAAAGAACAACTTTAAGCAGTTTTTTTTACATAAATTTAAATGTAATCATCTTCAACAACCATTATCAATCCACTGCAGGATGGTCTCTCCAAGTTCAATCCAGCTTCTCTAATCTTTAGCTTCTCTTCTCCACATCACCCCTGCACACTTTCTTATTTCATCCAGCCATCTCACATGTGGTCTCTTTCTGGGTCTTTTACAATCCCTTGGAATCCAGTTTAAGATTTCAATTGCCCATCTACTATCATCTGATCTTCTAGCAATATGTCCAGCCCAACTTCAATCTTTTAATTTTTTCAATGATGTCAGTAACACCTATTTGTTCTCTTACCCATACATTGCATTTTCGATCACTTCTTGTTACTCCCAACATGCATCTCTCCATACTTCTTTGAGTGGTCTGAAATCTCTGTATTGTTCTTCTATTAAGTGTCCAAGTCTCAGATCCATAAGTAAGAACTGATAAAACACATTTGTTAAAAACCTTCCTTTTCAAACATATAGGCATATTTCCTTTTAGTAAATATATACAGATATTTTGAGTGAATAACTACATAATGCACATAGCACAGTTTATAAAAGCATATATACTAGGTTAAATTCTTTGTTCACAGCTGCTAATGTAATTTTTTAGGTGAAGTAACCAGCCCAATTTTTTCCCATAGGAAACCATTATAACTACTTTTTTATATGATATTCTTTCTTAAGGATGAGTTTTTGGGGACCAATTGCCCTTGCTAGGTAAGATAAAGATGTACTTAAAACATTCAGGATTTTATACCAAAACATTAATAGCTATTTACTTAACAGGGATTCAATTTCACAGTTTTAATTTCAAATTACATACAGATCATATATTGTGATGGTTCACACTAAGCACTTTTTTTTTTTCAGGCTATCACTTTATTTACAGTATACTTAAGTATCTGGGATAATTTCTCAAACTTTATTAAGTTATATTTTGTATACATAATATTTTTGTGGTAACTAAATGACTACATCAATTATTTATGAAAAACGAAAAGTCATCAAGATTTTTTTATTTACAGAATTTAATACATATAATAGAAATTGCACAAAGTCGTTAAATAAAATAAGTTTATTTCTTTTACCTATCATTTTGAAGAATAAGAAGGAACGAGGATGCTAGTTTGAATTATAGTTTTAACTTAGCAGTACAATATATATAAAGGGATGTCTGCTCATCCCTTGTATATGTATTGAATGGATTATGTCCTATACATGAGGGGTCAGAGTGACCTTAGGTCAACATGGGTGTGACAAGAATCTCGGCCTCAGGGTAGCCTTTGAACATTCCATCATCAGACTTTCAATTGGATGGACGGTTGAAGAGTTGGAGTGTGGAGTAGATTGAAGCGTGTCCATTAAAGTATGAGGTTTAGCTATCTTAATATATATCTGAGCACTTATAGCATATATGTGTAGAGATGGTAATCTGGACCAACTGATGATTGCTGGTTTAGCATGAAATACGTGTATTGGTGATTATTTATCTTTTCAACATATATGTGTTCAAGTGTATCAGTGTTATGAGATAGTGTGGAGAGTCTGTGCTCATATGCCCTATATATTACATATCTAGACACATCATAGGCCTGTGTGTTTCAGTTAATATATATAAAGGAATATTTTTTATTACTTTTAACACAATTTTTTAAATCTTCACTTTAGATTTCAGTATGTTTTCTTTCATTTGCAGTTACTGGTGCCTACGATCACTAATATTTTTCACGTTTTGAAAGTATTTTTTAATTTTGTAAAGAAGCCTTAGGAATCATTCACTCTTGGTACTAACTGGTATTTTCTGCACTGGAGTTTAGTTCTTTATCATACTTTTTTAAAGTATAAAGCGGAGGGATGAAAGGATTTTTATTATTATCATAAATAAAACTTGAATAATAATTTAATTTAATAATACAAAAATTATTGTTATAAAATTATTCAGTAACAGAAATATTATAAAAATGTTAAGTAACGGATGTTTATATTTTTAAATTCTGTTAGAAATGAAATTCAAGTAGGTTTTTTTAAATATTTATTTAATAAATAATAGACGTTTTATAAAAATGTTTTATGTATTATTCAAAGATAACACATTTAAATACACCGGAATTGTCAAGCATTGGTGGCCTAGAGATTAGCATAGCTGCCTTCTAAGCAGCTGGTCCGGGTTCGCTTCCCCGTCAGCGCATTTGACATATATATAAAAACTATGGTTAAGAGTTGTATTTTTTGAAACATAAATTACATTATGCAAAAATTTGTGGAACTGCCAGCAATTACTTTACTGATTTTTTTTTTTATATTGTTAATAATGAAGAAACTTTTGGTTTACCTTCTGTGATAGTAATATGTCAATTTATTGCTATATAGTGGGGAAGGGGGCTCATTTAACAGTGAGATTCCAGTCTCATTCTTCCATTATTATGAAGTGCTATTAAACCATAAAATATGCAATGAAGCTGCAAACTACACTACATTAATCTACATGACTTCAATTATACATTCTCCAAAAAATAAAAACAATTATAAATAAACAAGAAAATAATAATAATAATAATAATAATAATAATAATAATAATAATAATAATAATAATAATAATAATAATAATAATAATAATAATAATAATAAACATTGAAATATATAAACTTGTTAAATTTTACTAGTCTCAATACCGTGGCAGCCATTTTGTTTGCTAAATATGATATTCTCAAATGTAAATTTTTTAAATACCATTCTTCTCATAATTTAAGTAGAATTCATTTGTATAGTTGTAAGCGAATGTACAATTTTTTTTCTTTGCGGTTGTTCTTTTTTTTTTTCAAAAAGTTTTATACAGAACGTAGTAATATATCTTTAGTAAAATATATTGTAATATATATTGATGAGTCATAAATCCAAAAAAAGTCATAAAGTACTTTCATTAAATAAGAAAAAAAATATTGATTTAAATAAGGAAAAGTAAGAAATCATATTCTGAAATTAGCCACATGTTTCAAAAGCATGAGCCAATGATCAGAGGAATTATAAAAAGACAGAAGCAGATTCATGCCACCATCACTTGTGCTCTTGAAACAGCTAAAATTGTAATTAAAGTAGGAGATCAATTTTTGGTTAAAATGGAAAAAGCCTTAAATCTATAGTTAAATGATATGAATAGTAAGAATGTTCCAGTTGATGGCCATATATTATATCAGAAAGCATTAAGTCTGTATGAAGAATTTAGCCAAGAATAGCTCAGCTATTCAATGCAAATAGAGGATGTTATATAGTTTCCAAAACCATTATAGACTTAAAAATATTAAAATAAATGGTGAAATTGCATATGCAAATAATGAAACTGCTACTATGTTTTTATTCAAATTTTAAAAAATTATTGAAAAAAAAAAAAGAAGTTTAGAACAGGAATTTAATTATAGTGAAACAAAATTATGAATGATTAAACACTCACACAGTAATGTAAATGTACTTTTTCAATTAATTATTACTGACATTTTCTTTTTAAATTTGCTTTTACTATATTCTTAATTGATATATGTATACTATACACATGAAGCATCTGATGCATATATATTCATGTTGAAAAATACTGTATTCTAGACTTACAGTACAACGAAAAATTCTTGTATTATGTTATAAAGGCTTGTCAATAAAACATTAGCTATTATACACAATATATGATGTATGCAAGAGGGATGTAGAACAAAATATAGTATTTGTTGCAGATCCACTTCATTGACCATTAATTTTATTACTTTAGATATTAGCAATGTCTGCAATTTCAAACATCTGAACTGAAGAATTGTTTAGTAGGGCTGAACAAAATAAATTATTTTGAGAACTCGTCTCATCTAGATTGTTTTCTATGTGTTTTATTTATAATAAGGTAATGCATAATTCTATAAATACTTTTACCTCTTTTTCTGCATTAATTATAATAAATTAATAAAGATTTGACCATTTAAAAACAAAAAGTTTTGATTGTTTTAAATATCTATCCAGCTTAATGCTTTCAATACTATTAATATCATAGTCATCACTTTATATAATTAATTTTGCTAAAATCTCATCTTATATGTATTACTTTATTGTTTATAGGATTTATATAAAATTGAATTTGTTGTTTGTTTATATTCATATTTATGTAAAATATGTTATAGAGGCCATTTTTTGGATAGAACAATGCTAGCTTCCTTTTTATTATTTAATGTGGGCTTATTTTTGGCTAGAGTCCATATCTCTTTCAACTTTCTCTTTCTGTCATCTTTCTCGTACATACAATGTCTGCTTTAGAAAGATGGAATTCATGGCCTGACTGTAGCTTGGGTTCTAAAAATTTTGATGAGTATTCACTGTTTCTTTTTGCCCTGTTGTATAAATAATTGTGTTGAGTCAGTCTTGTAGACAAGCTAGCCCTAGTTTCTCCTTAGTATACATTGAGCAATTCAATTAGCTAAGAAAATCTTATTTATCTGCTCAAGTTAAAAAGCTATCTACGTTTTTAAAATCTTAAATAAAAACGAAGATAGTTCTGACAAATGATCATTTTATATCGATATATTTCATATTTACTGGCTAAATAGGATACAACCTCATGTAAACAATGATCTCCTTACTCAATTTTCTCTTAACTATTTAAAATAGATTCTATAATAACATTGCATATAGTTTTATTTTATGTCACAAAAAATTTGAAACCGATTCAAGAATATGAAACAAAAATAATAAATGAACAAGTTATTAAAAACAATTTTAAATATAAAAATTAATATGGTTATTCTGTTTGGAATACTTTTGTTAAATAAAGTAAATCTATAATAGTAAGTTTATTATGTGTAACTAGATATAAAAGTTTTTTCCAAAAGATTAAAGATTAATATAAATGTAAAAATTAAGCAAAACATAATTTTTTCACCACTGTCAATACATTATTTATTTAAAAGTTATTAAACTGTAATTCATAAAATTTTCTTTGAAATACTAAAGTAAAATCAAAAATAGTAACAATTATTGTATACATCATATGGCTTAAAGTTTGTATATTCTGTTATTAGTCTATGAACAATCATTAGTAATCTAATTGGGAAATGTGATTTTCCTGTGTCATCTGTGCCAAATCTCTACAATCTTAATTTATATAAAATAGTAATTGAAAATGTGAAAGTTAATGTGATTTATTAGTATCAAATATATTTACATAATATATAATCAATAAACATAATGCCATGTATATAAACTTAGTTAAGGCAGGGCTGGTCATGCCTGAATGTATGGACTCACTTCCAGCTGTATGTAATAGCTTGCCTCATGAGTTTTTCCAGTAACTCTTCTGGCTGTAATAGACAGCTTGCCTCGAGCCAGCTCTAGTCTTTGCAACTTCCAGTCCTATCATGGACTTGCCTCACTGTAGTAGACTTATAGTGTAATGACTATAATAGAAACATTCGCTGTTAGCAGTGGTTTCAATTGAGAGCATGTTCCACCATTTAGGTTAGACAGACATTCTCTGTCTTACCTCCAAAAAGGCTAACTAGTTCCAGATCTCCAACTTTATTGGCCGCAATAGGATTCAGAGAGCATCACTTGTTATTTGTCATACTAACTATTGGCTGTGTTTTATCTATCTTTTTACATACTGGTTAGCGGCAGTGAATGCTCAATCCAATCAGATAAGGAAGGAATCTGGACTAGTCCACTTCTGAAGGTAAGGTGAGATATGACAGATGTAATATATACAGTTATTAAATCTATTTATTTTTGTAGTCAGTATAATTATATTCTGCATAAATAAAAATTATAATCAATTTCATTTTTGGGAAACATAATTATTATATGTATATATGTATATAGAGCCAGAATCATTACCAATGAGTATGATGCTTTATTGTTAAATAAGATACTTTAAATAATCAAATGATATAAACACTAATAAGTTATATTCAATTTTATTTACTAATTAATTAATCATCTTAAAATTAGAACAGCAGAATATTTTAATTAATTGAGTTTTAAATTTTTGAAAAGAAAAAAAAAATTATTTTGAAATTTTTTTATTTTTTCCATATGTCATAGCATCAGCCGGGAGGCGAACCCACAACCGTCTGTAACCAACTACTTGCTTGCAAGGCGGCTGCAATGACCTCTCGGCTAATAACGCTTGACAATTATTTTGAAATTTGGCTTCAAATAATAATAAAAATAATTATATGTTCCTATAATTGAAAACAGGATAAAATAATAGTTTATATTTTATTTGTGTTTATTGGAACATCCTGATAAATTTTATTAAAAAGGCAATCAGTTAAAGTTATTGTAACACAAAGATATAAGGAACAGTACATAGACTGTTAAGAGTGTTTTATCTATTAGCGAAGGATAGCTATATTTGACTTAAAGCTTGGAATTCATGAAAATTATAAAAGTGGATGATAAGTATTTGATAGAATTAAAAACATCACTGGGGAAAAAGAAATAGCTGATAAGAATGGAAAGAGATTAACTGATAATGATGATATATTGAAAAGGAAATGATGCAATTAATTATGAATTTGATAATAAAGAAGACTAAGTAGGTAATAAAGGTATGGACACATTGTCAGAAGTGATAAAGTTGATTATAGAAATGAAAAATGGTAAGACTATTGGATTTGATGCAATACCTATAAAATTTTTGAAAGAAACTACTATGAAGACAATAGTTATATTGTACAATTTGATATATAATAATGGAGTTTGGCCTAAACACTTCTTATGGATTATAATGATTCCAATTGCTAAAAAGAAGAAAACTGTTAGATGTGAAGATTGTTATCTCATGGTTCAAAAATAGTATTGAGGATTTTGCCTCAAAGAATTTATAGGAAGATACATTGGAAAAGAACAGTTTGGTTTTCAGAGAAATAAAAGGTACAAAAGATAGTATTGTTGCTGTTAGAACAATGTCAGAGAAATATATTGAAAAGATTAAGGAATTTGATATATGTTTTGTGGATTTGAAGAAAAAAACATTTGATAGAGTAATTAAACTTATGTCTATCTTAAAGAATAAAAGGAGTATTTTGGAAAGAAGAAAGATTGTTATGGAATATTTATATTGAGCAAAGAATAAGAATCAAATTGGAGAATGATGAGACTGAAGAAGTGAATATAGAAAGAGGAGTTACACAGATATGCTGCTTGTCATGTATGCTTTTAAATATTTATTTAGAAGATATGTTAGATAAATAATTGGAATGTGGAGGAGCTAATATTGGTGGTAGAATAATAAAATGTATATGGTTTCTAGATGAGGTGGTTCTTATAGCTGAGCGTGAAAGGAGTCTTCAGAATATGTTGAATAAATTGGAGGAAAGATGTATAAAATATGAAATGATTGATTAATATTGAGAGACAAAAGTTGAAATTCATGATAATATAGTTCAATAGGTAAATGGATTTGGATATTTGGCTAATTGGTTGAGTGAGTATGCAAGAAGCAAAGGTGAAGTTTGTGAGCCTTTGAAGAGAAAATTAATGAAAAGATTAATTAAATGCTATTTATAGAGTATACTATTGTATGATTGTGAAAAGTGGTCAGAGTAAAAAATTAGGGACATGTAGGAAAGTTTTGATATTTACTCATGGACAAGCAGGGAAAAAAAATGGCTGGTTGAATAAAAATGTCAAATTGATTGAGGAAATTAAATATAGAAAGAGAAATTGGATTTGGCATATATTAAGAAGGAATAGTTTAATGGAAGATATTTTGGAGGGAATGTTGAATGGAAACAACACGAACAGACTGCAACATTGATCTTATTAGATGATCTAAGAGATGGGAAGATATGTAGAGTTGAAGATCTGGATAATAAAGAGAATGAATTGGAGAAATGGATGAACTTGCTCTACGATTATTCTCTGAACCTGTCCATAGGATAGAATATGGTTTGATGATGATGAAATAAAAAAACTATTTTCAAAATGTTTTAAATTCTAAATAGTAGTTTATTGTCTTGTGTTGTTAGCCGAGAGATATCGCAGCCGCCATGCAAGCAATTAGTTGCTTGCAGATGGTTGAGTTCGCGTCCCGGCCGATGCTATGACATATGAAAAAAAAATATAGTAGTTTATTGTACAGAGTACTTTACTACAATATTAGGTTGTTTTTTTTTTAAAAAAAGACTATTAATTCAGTCATCTGATAAATGGAAGATAAATGAAATCATTAACAAAAATTTTCACTAGAACAAAAAAAAAAAAGAGTGCTTTTTAATTCAAATGTAGTCTTTATTTTTTTTTGTTAATTACCATGAATATGTAAACTATCATAATTTTTAAATTATAATACATAATCATCATGTTCATATATAATAATTATAATATAATAAAATGAATTATAACATTCCACCACTACCATGACTCCCCCCCCCTAATAGGAAAGAGGGGGAAAAACACTACTCTAATAATGAATTTTGCGGTGATTATACAAACCAAATATATATATATATCTTAAATGTATATATATAAGTGGGTATGTTTTAAATATTTATGTATGTAAATTTATGATGGTTCCACTGTACACAATTATAAATATATAAAACAGGAATTGCCAAAATTGTTATAGTTTTAAGAATACTAAACTCTGTATTTGAAATTGAAAGCAAATTCAATTAAAGGTTTTATTTTATTTATAAAATTACAGTGGATCAGTGATATCCACTATGTTTTTTCCACCCCCCCCTCATATACATTGTAATTACATATAATAACTCATGTTTAATTGATAATCTTTGATTATAATAGAATATGTGTCATGTATTGAATGAACTGCAAGCATAGTCTTTTTCTGCATACACACATATTTATCAAAGATTTTTTTATAAATATAGTATGTATATATAAATTAAGATAAACAAAATTTTAAAACAAATAATAATGTAATTACTGTATTAATAATAAATTGAGGGGGGGCTGAGCACATTCAAATATATATTTACTGTGTGTGTGTTCAGTCATTTATATTCACTCAAAATAAAAATAATAATAATAAAATACTGCACTATAGCTTATAAAATGAATAGTGATATTCTGGCTTTTATTTCAGTTAAATCTGGTTGGATAATTTATTTTTTTTTCAATAACCTTTTTTCCTATTGAAACATAATGGTAGTCTTGTTAACAACAGATTATGACCTCTCTAGATATTTTGATATTTTAAAATTTGTATCAAATTTATGAATATTTTTAAATTTTGTAAAACATATAGCATTATGCTTAGAAAACATTTTCTTATATGAAATGCTGTTCATTAAATTCAGAAAGAATAATAAAGCAACACATAAAATGTATATGCTTTTAACATAAGCCAATGTAAGGCACTCCAAGACAGAAAATTGATTACTGCTATATTGAAAAATGTATTAAATTTACTAATTTTAAAGTCTTTTTAAAAAAATACCATCCCATATGGATGATTGCTGCTATAACATAAAGTTTACTAAATTTATGAATTTTAATGTTTTTTTTTGTTTATTTACATTTTTTGATAGCATATAATTAAAATGTTGTATATTAATACAACATATATTGTGATTTCACTGCATATGTAATATCATTGTAATTAATATTAATCTTGATTTTTTTTTAAAAATGTGTAAATACTATGATATTAAAATTATACATACATATATGGAATGTTTTACATTATAAAATCTGATTTGTATTTTACATGTACATTTTCTTTCTTCTACTGCCATTTTTCTATAACTATATATTAACTGAAACACAGGGTTAATATATACCATGTGTCTATATATGTAATATAGGGTATATGAGCACAGACTTTCACATGACCCACCACTCTCCACTCTATCTAATAACACCGATACAGTCAATCAATATATGCTGAAAAGATGAATAATCACCAATATACGTATTTCATGCTAAACCATCAATCATCAGTTGGTCCAGATTATCATCTCCCACACATATATACTATAAGTGCTCAGATATATATATATATTAAGATAGACAATCTTCATTCTTTAATGGTCTGGCTCCAATCTACTACACACTCCAACTCTTCAACCGTCCATCCAATTGAAAATCTGATGATGGAATGCTCGAAGGCCACCCTGAGGCCGAGACAAACAAAATAAAGCTTTATGCAAAATTTTTAAGAGAAAAATAAAGTTAAAAAAAAAAGAATGGGATTAAGATTCAATGTATCTAAACTCTAATTTTTTTTTTTTTTGGGGGGGGGGGGTGTTCTTTAATTTGCAAATCTGTCATTCTAAAGAAAATTAAGATGATTAAAAAAGCAAAAGAAATTAGTGCTATATAACTTTTATTGTACATTAATGCTCTTGTGAATGGTACTGTATATGAAACATTTAACAAATAAATATATTACATATTACAAATGTGAAAGTAATATGAAGAAAGAGCAAAGAGAAAGAAAAATAACAGCCAATTAATATTAATTTTGTCATAAATATTTTGCATGGATTAAACTTTTATATATATATATATATAATATTGATCATCAAATAATTTAATATATGTGTATAGATGGTTGTCTATCTCAATCTTATAATTTATTTTATAAATGTAGTAATTGGTAATTGTGAATCAAATTCATGTTTCATAAATTAGATTAAGCTTTTTTTTATACAGATTTGTATTATATAAATACATATTCATCAATAAAAGTCTTGTTTAAAATCAAATTTAAAAAGATAAAGAAACTCTTATTTTAGTTAAATTTATTTAAATATGTTTTAAAATTTATGTTATAGGAACCAAACTTAACTAATAATTTATAAAATTTGTTCTATTATTTTGGTACTATTATTAATTGAGGTTTAAAACAGGCAAAACTCACTATATATATTGCCACAGACAGCAAGCTAGAGTAATCAATGGATGCCAGAAGGCTTGTGCATAAAATCCCCATCTAGTGCCTACTCATCCAATATCCCCAGACTAGTTTCTGGCCTATGGCTTTCATCAGTGAGGAAACTTGGATCTGAGAGCACTGTATCTAGATATTAGGATCTAATGCAACCCTCCAGAAATCACCTTTTATCTCCATTTAACTACAAAACTATGAGTCTTAAATTGAAAACACCTTAATGTTTTCAATCTAAGCCCATTAGCTTATAAAGTCATATGGGTCTGAACCCAGTTCAGTACCCATACATTTTGGTGTCTTTGGGTTTTTAATAACCATAGCCACCACTATCCTATTAGGCAGGATTGGTTTTAAGCCAATAAACATCACATGACTACCTCCACTTATGCTTGTCTATAATTGTTGTTGGGGATTTTATGCACAAGCCTTCTGGCATCCATTGATTACTCTAGCTTGCTGTCTGTGGCAATATATATAGTGAGTTTTGCCTGTTTTAACAACAGTTATACACAAGCAGATGTGGAGGTAGTCATGTGATGTTTATTGGATTAATTGAGGTTCTGGAAAAATCAATTTTTTGGAAGGTGGCTTTGTTCCAGGTTTTGAAAATGTCAAATATATTTTAAGGATTATTAGCTAAGTATTATCTCTGAACATATGGGTTTGTTTAATTAAAGAATGTATAAACATGTAGGCTTATTTATTTTTAAAAAAAATTATAAACAGGAGTAGTTAAAGTAATTACTGGCTTATTTAATTAACAAATTTTATAAACATATGGGTTTTTTTTAATTAAAAAAAGCATTTTTCAAAGTGGATAATATAAGATGAGCTCAGAAAATGAAGTTTATTCTGCTTCTTCTTTTGGTCATTGCCTTTGTCTGCTTAACATGACGTATGCTGAACTTCTACCAGCAGTTGGAACTTCTATCAGCAGTTGGAATTAATAAATATGTGCAGCTGGGTGCCTGGAAAGAACTTCGCTTCTTTAGCATGTAGCCATGTCCACAAGGATGTTAAACCTTGGTTCCTGAATTTAATCCAAAACTGCATCAACTAACTTTATATATTGCAGTTAAACAGACATGCTTTTCATCAGTAAAAAAAATCACGATAACTACCTGTTAACACAGTCTGATTATTACTAAGATTGGAAAACAATAAATGGAAACACTCCACTCATAAATCATTAAAGAGTTTTATTTCATCAATATATGTATGCATATATAGAATTCCACTTTTCTAGAAAAATAATTTCTCTTCATCCATTATTTGAGACTTAGAGGTAACAATTCATTTATTTTATAAATTTTTAAACCTATGTTACCAATAAGCCAGTTATAGTCATAATTTAATTTAAATGATGTACGGATTTATATATCTTTTATATTAATTTTAGTCTGTGCATTTACGTATTCATCTTTTATATTAACTTGCTTTAGTGCTTAAACCAAAAACTTAATTTTTATCAGTGGATTTGATACTGTGGTGGGTTTTGAATATTTAAATTTATAATAGTTTGTTTCTCTTTAAATAATTGAGATAAAAGAAATCAGTTTGTTTTTTAACTCCTTCACAAAAATAAGCTGTGGTACCTATCATATTTGATATTTTAGGTGGCACAATGGTGCTGCGCTTACTATTTTTCTACATTATTTTAAAGCATTGCATATGTTAAATTATAGTGTGCAACAGGCTGCAGTGATTCTTTCTATGAAGCTTCTATTTTTAATGTATTGATTTGAGAAAAAAAAATTCAAGAGTTGTCAACAGTCTACGGACCTTTATGGATCTTTGTTTGTGATTGACAGCACATTCTATTGTTCTGATAAAGCTATGAAGGAGGTGGCAATTTGTGATTGGCTAATGTTTTAAATTCTTTCCCCCTGCAGCTAAATGCCACAAAAACATGATTTTCAGTAATTGTTAATGATTATGATCCAATATTTTTGTAAAAGTCTTATTATTAAATCAAAAACTATGACATTAAAGGGGGATCGTTATATGACAGCTCTTAGAAAGTACGTTATCAGAACCAGAAATTGGCATGGAAATAGTTACTACAGACTAAAAAGAAAATCAATTTTGTAAAAACTGTAAGTGAAATGTTTGTGTATGTGAATGTAATTTCTATAAAGAGCATTCAAATATAAACAAGAATTTATTATTTTTATTGCATAAATTAGTGTCATGGACATGGATTTCTAACAAATTAGGAGATATCAAAATTTGAACCATTCTAGTTAGTTTAGTCTTCTTGAACTCTGGCTGTTTTTTTTAGATATTAATGCAGAAACATCCAGTACTGTTATACAGTAATAATGTCAAGTTTTTTTTTTAAATTGGAGTTTTTTTTGTTTTTAATTGAAGGTTTTTTTATTTCTGGAAAAAAAGTGCAATTAATTTCTTCAAGAAAATCATAGTTGATGAATTTTAGAATTTAAACGATATTGATCAGGTGGATTTTCTCACTGCTGTAAAAACCATTACAACATAATATATTTAACCCTCTTGATGGTAAAGTCAGCTATATAAAAAAAATTGAAATCAGTTTACTTTTTCAAAAACAATATTAATCTCCACATTGTCAGTTTGATAATGTAAATCAGTGGCCTTCAATCACCAGTCTGCAGACCGGTGCCGGCCACAGAAGTTTTCTGCCAGCCCGCATTAGACTGGAAAGAAAGTTTGTAATAACAAAATAATAAGATTTTAAACTTTTAATTAATATAAACAATTCTTATTTATTTTTTCATCGCATTTTTACTCGATTAAAAAAAAAGAAACAGAACAAAAACAAAATCTAATCGATCATACATAAATTAATTTGTTTTTCTATTAATCACAGTTGTTTATGGAGGGAAGATAGAAAAAAGTTTTTTATTATACAAACTCCGGTTGTCTTTTGATAGCCAATCATGGCTGCTTGTCAGCATTGTTACAACAATAAAATGTAACGTGACTTTTTTTGATCTCTTAAATTTTTTCTACTCTCTCTTTTAATATTTCATTTTTTTTTGGCTTTAACTTTTATTTTTGAAATAAATTTTTATTACCTTTTTTTAAAAATAAAATCCAAAAAATAAGTTCTGTCTCTAACTTTTACAAAGTATTTCCAATACACCCCCACCACCCCAAAATAAAGTAAGACCAAAACTTTTGACTTTTTCAAGTTTCAGATTTTTTTTTTTTGTTTAAAAATACGACCACTTTTTTTTTTAGCCTATAAGTCTATATCTTTTTTGCCTTTATTTGTATACTGCTGATATAATAAAACTTTTATTTTTAAAACCAATTTTTATTACCTTTTTTAAAAAATAACTTTTGTCTCTATCTTTTGTCTCAGTGAAGACAAAGTATTTCTCAACCCACCCACCCCCAAAAAATTAAAATAAGATCTTTTTTGGCTTTAACTTTTATTTTTGAAATTAGTTTTTATCACCTTTTTTAATAAGAAAAACAACCAAAAAATTTCTGTCTCTAACACTTTTACAAAGTATTTCTCAATACCCCCCCCCCACACACCCAATTTAAAATATCAAAACTTTTGACTTTTTCAAGTTTCATTTTCTTTTGTTTAAAAATACACCCTCTTTTTTTTGGCCTATAAAGCATATTTTTTTTGGCTTTATTTGTATACCGCTAAAATACTAAAACTTTTATTTTTAAAACCAATTTCTGTTACCTTTTTTTGAAAATAAAAACAAGCAAAAAATAACTTTGGTCTCTATCTTTTGTCTCCGTGATGACAAAGTATTTCTCCCCCCCCCCCCCAATTAAAATAAGATCAAAACTTTTGACTTTTTCAACATTCAGATGAATAACATTTTATTCTTGCATGTTTTAACGATGAAATAATAAACGTAAAATGCAAGCACATTAATGAGAACAATTGTTATTGTACTGTTTTCTGTAGCAGTATGACTGCGCAACTCGAGAAAGAGTGTTCAGCATGTGAAGGTAAGCAACACCATTACAATACACAATAACTAGTATGCTGTTTCGGTCAGTTATAACAATTATGCTTATCTAAGGCTAAGCAGATTACATCTTTTAAGAAAATTTATCTGAACTTTTGCCGGTCCATGAAATCTTGTCCTTATCTTTGCCGGTCCGCAGGTGTGAAAAGGTTGAAGACCACTGATGTAAACTAATAAAACTGAATGTACAGCCTTGAATTAAATTTCTCATAATTATCATTTGTTTGAATCAAAATAATACCGAAATGCTGAAAGCTGTGTAATAGTGGATACACTTGATAAACTTTTTTTTTTTAATTGAAGCTTAAATATATATAAAAAACTTCTTTAATGTTCATAGGAAGGTATTGCAGTCAGTGCGAACTATATTTAAAAATGACATTATCCTGATTTTTTAAAAATAAATTATTAACCATGGTTAGAGGTTGAGGAGGGGGGTCCTGACAGAGATATTTTAAATGCTTTCTCTAGCTAAACATTTATTACAAAGCTTGTTGAGGAATTGGCAATCCTCATTGTTTATAACTTACAAGCTTAAGAGAATAGGGTCATGTGATCTATGACTCTTATTTTGGCTATTTATTGTCTCCGTCTTAAGTCTTATGCAATGTTATATTGCTAAGATTACTAATATATGGTATGGCTGAAGATCTGTCAACCCCATATAGCTATTTGAGTTGGATAGCTGGGTTTGAAGACATGTAGGTGTCTGAAAATTTCAGATTTTCCACTCAATAGATAACTTTTAGTTACATACTGTCTTTAGGTTGGTGTTTTTATATCTAGTATCTGAACATATTCTAGCACCTCTCTGAGGAGTGCCAGAGCATGAAACCATGGTCAGAGATTTGGGAGGGGGGTCCTGACAGATATTTTAAGTGCTTTCTCTAGCTAAGCATTTATCACAAAGCTTGTTGAGGAATTGACAATCCTCATTGTTTATATATATCCTATTTCAAATTTTTAATATAATATTTACGCAGTTAATAAAAAACATATCAAATATATGACATTTTTGTCAAATAACAAATGATGAAAATTTACATTTTTGTTTGAGTTAAAAACAACAGAATGATTTACAATCTTTTAATTGGATACAATCGAAACGCTGGAGGTTTTATTTTATATTATGAAATAATAGTTCTTGTAATAAATAAAGTTTTATAAAGAAGAAGATATGTGTGGAGTATTTATTTATTTATTGAATCTTTTAAATTAAAAGTTTATAAAATATTTACTTATTGAATCTCCTCTCTTACAGTATTTAAAGCAATCTTTAAATAATCCAATGCAGTGGGAAAATCCCCTCCAATAGCCTCTCATAGATAAACAGTGAAGTAGAATATAGTACTCAACAGACATGTCAATTATTGAGTTGTAAGAGTTTGAATATTTTTCTTTGTTTTATCCTGCAACTATGAATAGCTAGATACCCATTTACCAATCAAAACTAAATGACTAGTTGGATCGACAATACGCTGGTTACTCTTCCCCCCTAATTCTAAATTTGTTGAAAAATTTTTCCAAGTTTATTCTTCTTGAATTTTATAGGCATTGAAAACAAATACAGTGCTATTGTACTATGAGGTCACACACTTAAAACTAGAATTTAGATTTCATGTAGCTACCATGCAATTACATTGAATTGTTTGCATTTTTTATATTGTCTGTATACCTATATCATACATACATTTAATTCACTAACAGAAATGTTCATAACTTTTAATGTTCTGACTTTTAATATACCATTTATTTTCAAATTCTTCTTACCACATTCAAAACGCTTTTGTTTTTCCCTTCTTTTACTGACGGAGATTGATTGCATTAATCTCTATAATGCAGCACTCAAAACTTAAGTATTTAAGTGGTTGTTCCTTAAAATCTTTCATTAAGACTTTGAGTATCTATTTATTCGTTTTTAAAATAAATTACTAAGTATTGGATTTACTTAATCTATTAAAGTTTCTTTCATCTTATTATCTGTCTCTCCTTCTATTACATTATTGTAGGTTTTTTTTTAAAAAATTCTATTCTGGTATAACTTCCATCTGTAGCAGTATATTTTAGTATTCCTATATTCATCACCTTCACAATCTTTTGAAAGCTAATCCATGAATTTTACATGTATTTTACTTTCTTTTAACACAATTCCCCATCTTCTTTTTAATTTAGTTTTTAAAATCTCTCGGCTTTTATTCAGAATCTTTTACAAGTGCAATTTTATTCGGAGTATTTGATCAGTGTTGATAAAAAAAACAATCCTATAAACTTTTTTCTTTTTAATACTCTAACTATATATATAAAATTCTTGCTGCACAAAAAATCTCCACCAGCAGCAATCACTTGCAAACGATACTGGAATTCAATTCCTAATAATCCATCCTTCACAATTATTTTAATTAGAAGGGATTTGAACGCAGACTTTCAAGCTCCCTATGGCTATCCACTCCATCTTATACAACGGACACACATAACTACTTACATGTGAAAAAGATAAATGATCTCCAATATTCGTATTTCATGCTAAATCAGCACTCATCAACACACTTTGTTAGCTTGCTTTTAAGTTTTTATATATGTGCACAATAAATCAAAAGCAGCAACTGATATGAAATGCATTATATTGTATCACTTAAATTTTAATTAATGTTAATATAGTTGATTGATTTTCAGGGGAGAAATAGATATTACTGGCATTAAGATTATCTCAAAGATATTCTAAAAAGATGCGATATTGATTGGTTTTATTAAGACAGTATGACTAAGGATAGATTGCAATTAAGTAAGATGTTAAAAACTAAAAATTTGCCAGAAGGAAGAATAAAAGATCGTTTTTTTTTGTTCTCATGTGTCATAGTACCAGCCGGCAAGCGAACCCGCTAACCCGGGACAGCTGCTTGTAAAGAAGCTGTCGCTGACTTCTCGACCACCAATGCTTGACAAGATATCATTTTAATATGTCAAATAAATATTCTAAATGATTAACATGTCATATACTTGGTTATAACTGTAATTCATTAATTTATATAGTCATTGCAAAGTTCATTTTTAACCTTGGAATAAACATACTCATTTACATATTCATACAATAGAGCTCTCAACGATCCTTCCACCTATTCAGTTTTCTATCAGCACCAGAGCACAAGTCACCACGAGTGCATTCCAGACAATCCCACCATCATGTGTAGAGAGAGACATGATCTTAAAAGAAAAATCAGAGGCCTTCTTCATCTCACTGAGACAAGGATGCCATAAATAGGAAGGGCACGTGCTATGCTTTATCGAAGAAATGAAATTAGCATATTTGCATATCATTAAACGTAGTAGCAAGCTATGATTATGAAGGCAAGATCCTTTGAAAGCGCTCAGCTCGTTTGTTTTTAGTTATCTATTATTATATATTAACACTTTATAGCTTTTGGAAACCGTTGCGCCGCACACGCACACATGCTGGAATATATATATTTTCCAAAAACAAAAAATTATTTGACTTAATACTCATTTACAGTAATTGGTAAATTATCTTGATACAAATTAAAACTCAGAAATTATTGTGAAACCTGGATGGAACCTATAAATGAAGTGTTAAAATTCCGAGATTACTGGTGAAATTAAACTAAAATTTAAAAATTGTAATACTATTTGATCAACTAATTATTTGATGAAACTCATTTAATAGCAAGTGGGAGAAGAATGCAAAATTTGTTCAGAAAAACAATACTTTTTCAAATGAGTTATTATTGGTATTACTGTATATGGGATCAATTTCATTTCATAATTTTTTTAAATAACGAACTATTGAAAGCTTAATCATTATTAGAGACAATTGTTTTCTTATTAAATAAAGATGATGTAATGCCATTTAAAGTTAACTACTTATTTTCTTCAGATTAAACAAATCCATCATTCTTTATAACTGTTATAGTACTTAGTGTTTTTAGATATAGTGTCTGAACCTATCCTAGCATCTCTCCGAGGAGTTCTAGAGCACGAAACCATGTTATAGTACTTATTTTATTAAACCTCACCTATCTGTTTCAATTGACTAGTAATTTTCTTCAGAACTATAAGATATACTTATATAAATATGTTAATACACAATTAGTTTCTTATGTAAAAATATCTTTATATTCTGTTATTATTAATAATAATATAAAATTCTAAAGCAGAGTGTAAATATATTGAATGAAATTAATTAAACCGAGTATACTTTCAACTGAGTTTAATTAATTTCATTCAATATATCTACTCTCTGTTTTGGTAATTTATATTATAATTAGTTTATCGCATAAACAAACATTATATCCCCTTATAAATTGATTCATTTTTATATCTTGTTACATATATACATGTATATATAATAAATATATATCTATATATTAAATGTACTCTTCATACATCACACTCAATATATATATACGAAATATCTTTCATATATAAAAAAATAAAATTGTTTTCTTCTTTTTACTTTTTAAAACCTTTTTATTTTCATAGATATAATAAACATCTCCATACTTCGCAATTCTTTTTAAATACATATAATAAAAGACAAATGACCCCTAAGATGCATTTCGTGCTGAACCAGCACTCATCAGTTGGCCCAGGTCACAATCTCTCATATACATCTTTATTATATGCAAAGTATTTATCTAGAGTAAATTGTTACATTTTCATTTACTATTGTCAAACTTCCTCCACTCACAACTTTGACGCCATCCATTTCAGATAAATACACTAATGATTATTACTAATCATTTTCGAAACTAGAGATTATCTCTAGCACAGATATAAACTTTAAATCTCAGTTAAAGGTTAATATATCTGATTTTTTTTTTTAATTTTACACGCAGGAGTTATTCACCTTTCTCTGTCCCATATAATAAACAGCTCCATACTTCACCATTTTTTTTAAAATACATATAAATAAAGATATAATAAAAGACAAATGACCCCCAAGATGCATTTCATACTGAACCAGCACTCATCAGTTGGCCCAGGTCACAATCTCTCATATATATCTTTATTATATGCAAAGTATTTATCTAGAGTAAATTGTTACATTTTCATTTTCATGAACCAATATATATTCCAATACATTATTCACATTTTCAATGTTTCAGCTACTTTCTTGTAGTCATTATCAAAAATCTACAAACATAAATATATACTATTATAAGTATATATACTTTAACTCGTAATATATTTCTTTAGCATCTACATCTATTTCGTTTCATTATATAAATTTTACTATTATAATTATCTCCCTATTCTTTATTTTTTAAACCATTTTTTATTACATCTTACACAAATATATGAAATCTTTACAAACCCAGCAATACTTGCAATTTATTATATATTATTATTTATATAATACTATAAATTATTTATAATTAAAACGATTTTTTAACAATTTGTTCTATTTAAAATTATTAAATAGTAGTTTTAATTATAAGTAATGATTCTTATGAGTTTTCAGTAATACCAAGATGGCAGCCTGTATTTTTGCTAAATATATAGTTTTGAGGGCTTAATAAGATGGCAGTCGTATTTCATTAACAATCTTCTGACATTTACAAAACTAATGTTAAATTTAAAAAAAAAGTAATAAATTCCAATAAATTTAATTGACAATCGTTATTTCAATTCTTTTTTTTAATTTACTTCTCAAAGTTGGATTAGTTACATTTACAAAAATGAGTGGAGGTTCTACAATTTTCCGAAGATGTGTTAATTAAGTTTACAAAAAATGAGTGGAGGGCATTCCAAAAATATATATAAATACAATAATTACAGTTTATGCATGTTGGCAGAGTGCAATCTCTAATGGCTTCCAAAATCACTATAAACAATTTTTATTATTGTTGCAGTCAAAGCCACAATTTTTTCCAAATAGGAATCCAAGTGTTGTTGTGTGGTTCCTCGGTGTTTTATTTTCATATCATGACCATTAAGCCTCACTTTTCTGGAGGGTAGAATTCCATATTTTTGGTAATACTCCACTGCATCCTGTTCTGTGAGAGAAAAGTCCTGAATTTTTATCATTATCACAATATACAAAAAAAAAAAACTTTGACATACGTTGAAACAAAAGTTTGCAACAGCATTAAGGGTATCTGGTCATTTCCACATTGTAATATAAGTAAAAAAAAATGGAAATAAATATTCTTCATGAATTTATCAGAATTTATATGAAATGTGTTAAAATGTCTTAGTTTTTTTGAAATTTTACATTATTATTATTTTTTAATTTAACAATTAAGATCTTCAGAAGATTGTAGACTCACAGAACATTTGTATTGGTTTTGGAGGCCATTATGAATTGCACACCAACAACATGAATAATCTGTAAATATTGCATTTATATTTTTTTGGGGGGAAGGGGGATCTTTTTTGTAAAGGAAACTAAGACATCTTTGGGAGATTGTAGACATGAAAAAACTGTAAATATTATATTCATATTTTTATTATTATTATTTTTGGATCATTTTTTGTAAAAGTAACTAATCTATCTTTGGGAAGTTAATAGAAAAAATAAATAAAAATTTTGAATTAAATTTATCTGAATTTAATTCTTTATTTTTTAATTTAACAAAACAAATACAGCATCAGGAAATTGTTCATAAAATTTATTGGAATTTATTCCTTTTTTAAAATGTAACATTAATTTTGTAAACGTTTTTGGGGAAAGTAAAAAAAAAATTGAAATAAAGATTGTTAATGAAATTTATCAGAATTTATTCCTTTTTTAAAAATTTAATATTAATTTTGTAAACGTTAAAAGATTATTAATGAAATATGGGCTGCCATCTTGAATAAGCCCTCGGAATTCATATTTATCAAAAATATGGGCTGCCATCTTGGGATTTCTGAAACCTCACAAGTACTTAAGTGATTTAGAGTATTATATAAATAATAATATATGATAAATTGCTAGTATTGATAGATTTGTAAAGGTTTCATACATTTGTGTAAGATGCAATAAAAAATTGGTTTTTAAAAGTAAAGACTAGAGGTGAGTAAGTAATAACAATATAATGAAAATAACTATATGTAGATGCTAAAAAAATGTTACTATATTGAGTTAAATATATATATATATATATATATATTTAGAAAATGTTCCAACATTTACTAAATAATTACAGCTAGTGCAGAAAAGCAGGTTATAAACTTATATAGAATTATGTATTTTATGTTTTGAATATATATACACCAGGGTCTCATTTTATGTGGTAGATAGGTTCCACAGAAAACCCGCATTAAAAAAAATTGCACAAAAATAGATTTAACTTACTTTGAAAAGTGGGGGATAGGCTCTGTAATTTTCAGAATTCGCATAAAAGCAAAGCAATAAGAAAAAATTACTTTAAAATTCACATTAAAAAAATAAGGAAATAAAGTATGACTAATAAAAAATATCAAATATTTGAAAAAAATTGGTACAAGACAAACTTTTTTTACTTTTTTTTATTAACTACAGTATTTAATTTGACATTTTTCATACATATTTTAATCATTATCACTATTTTCGAATGTGCGGTTCATTTGTAAACTGGTGAAATCAGATTCGTCAATGTGATGTGATGTAGCTTCTTCTTGAACGAAGTCAAGAATTTCTCAGCAATTATGCCCAGAGAAACTTGTTAGCCACTTTATTTTCCATTCCCCACTCTAATTTTTACCATATTCTGCTCGATTCCATTTACACAACTAGTGCCAATTTCAGTCTTGTGCTGTGTTAATGGTTTTCTGTTGACAACTGTTTTTACTACTGAAATAAATTTTAAATGTTCATATTTTGTTTCTAGATTTAAAAAATGAGGATCGCAATCAAAACAAAAACAATATACATTATCATTAAAAATATTATTTTCAGTTTATAAAATCAATAAAATCTTCATTATTTATTTTAAAAATCTACATTATTTCTGTTATACCTAACAAAATACATTTTAAAAGTTTAACATTTTTGAATATTTATTGTGATATTTTTATATATAAGTATAAATCTATTATTATTATTTACTCATTAGTATAAGTAGGTTTATTTATTCTAAATATAGCTTCAGGTCATATTCACGTTAGCTGCTAATATAACATATTTTTGGAAAAAAAAGTATTTCAAGTCAAAATAAATTATTAATAATCTAAATTTCTTGATATCTAATAAATATAGTGAAATATAAAAAGTATTAAGAAAAAACATGAATCACATAACTTCAAAATCGCATTAAAATAATCCGCATAACAGGTGTATACAAATATTAAGCATTAAATCACCCGACATAATTAAGAAATCCAGTACCATCCTCTGTGAACTAATATATAAATACATTAGAGTTCGTATTTCAAAATAGCCAGCTCAAAACGATATGCACTGGAATTATATATATATATTTGTAGAACTTTGATGATGATTACAAGGAAATAATTGGAACATCTGAAACATGAGTATAATGTATTGGAATAATTATGGGTTCATGGAAAAAAACACGTTTTTAAAAAGAAAAAGGAAGAAAACAGTTTTATTACATTTTTATATATGAGATTATTTGGAACCATACTTATAAAAAGAAAATGAATTTATTATCATTAATTTCTTATTAATAATAATGTTTTTAAAAATATACCAAATATATTTATTTTTAAAATATGTTTTTTACATACACTAACATACTCAAAATTTATACATTTATATCATAAAATATCACAAAAAATCAAAAGCAGTAAGCCCTTAGTAGTTTATAAATTATTTTATATTAATATTATCATACATATAAAAATTATAAAAAATATAGCTAACCTATAAAACTTATAATCTTTTATTATTTGTTTATTAATTTTCTATTATTAATCTAAGTATAAATGTATAATTTTTAAAATTTAAATGTAATAATAATTATTATTAAACTTAACTATTATAAATTATTTCCATTATAAATTGTATTTATAAATATTTTTTTGAATTCTTATCCAACTAATATTAATACCCACCTTTTTCTTATTCAGTTTTTTCCAACTGCCACCAATTGGAATTTTAAATTGCTTTAGTGCCCTCTTTTTACTTTTTATATAACTTATTTTAAATCTCTTATAAATTTATTATTTTAAATTATCTCACTCTTATTAACTCAAGAGTTTTTAAGCCAAAATCTTAATATGGATTTGATAGTATTTATAAGGATAGCTTCTTTGATTTTTTCTTCTCCCTGATCATTAGTGTATTGAATTGTTTTAATATTGTCCTTCTCAAATACATGCCCTGTTTTCATTGAATATAAATAAACTAATGATTTTTTGTTTCTCCAATATAATTAATTTTAATATTATTAACTTGACATTTTTTTGCAATTAATTTCACACACTCCATTACATTATCTGGATTTTCATTTTATTTTTTAATGTATTTATGATCTAAAATGTTAATTATGTTTTTCATTTTTTTATTTATTGTTTTTTTTATTGATTTTATTTATATTTTTAACTACATTATTATTACAAGATTTTATACCTGTACAATTAATTTTATTATTATTATTTAACTGTTTCTTCTTCACATCATCATCATCATCATTATTATTATTGTTGTTGTTGTTGTTGCAAATAAATGCACTTTTTATCAATTTTATATTATTATTTATAAATTTAATTGAATAATCATTATTTAAAAGTTCCTCCTTTATTTACTCTATGTGTCTATTATAATGATCATTATTTGAACAATAATTTTTGTCTTGTGAACTGTAGAACTTCAAGTATTATTTATCTATTTTTTATCTATATTAGAATGCCATTTGGTAATATTATTGTCCATATTACTTTTTTACATATTGATGTTTCAATATTACATCTATTGTTTATATAGGATTTAATTGCCATTATATTCAAATATGCAAGCATATTTTTTTTTGTCAAAAACAAATTTAATATTTCTATCTAACTTATTAATATCTTCAATAAAAAAATCTATTTATCTTTTCTTTTATTAAATATTAGATATCATTTTTTATAATAATATTTTATGATATAAATGTTGTATAAATTTTAAGTATATTAGTGTATATACATGATATATTTAACACACACATATACATATATATTTGGTATGTATGCACAGTATATTTGATTATATATATAGTCTATATATGTAATAAGATATAAAAATGATTAAAATGTATAAAAAGATATAATGTTAAATTGTTTGTTTATACAATAAATTATTTGTGTATTCATGTATTTATATATATATTAAAGTGCAGAAAAAGTTGCTGGTCAATTGAAACTTTTAAATTGATCAGGTATAATATATAGGGTTGATCACCCACCACTCTCTACACTATCTCATAACACTGATACACTTGAAGACATATATGTTGAAGATAAATAATCACCAATATATGTATTTCATGCTAAACCAGCAATCATCAGTTGGTCTAGATTACCATCTTTACACATATATGCTATAAGTGCTCAGATATATATTAAGATAGCTATTGATCAGGTATAATAAAATAAACATTGTAACAATAATAAAGTGCATTTGTTTTTATAATTTTATCAGTGCATATAAAAAAGTATAAGTTGATATCTACAGATTACTGATACAATAATTAACAACTTATATTTTGACCACATTGTTTACATGTTTTGGAGATTTATTTTCTTAAATAAAATAATCCCAATTATTCAGCAATCAAAAAATATATATGATACAAGTTCGCTGAGGATTGTCGCTAGGCATCCCAGCCTGCAAAAAACTCTATCTTACTGATGTGAGATACATCATGAAATAGCGTTAAATTTGAGATGCTTGAATAAATTGTCTTAAGAAATGACAAGCAGTGGCAACTACTATCTATGGTAATGAAGCATTATCCTTTGATGTATCGGCCAGGAAGCGAATCCGCTAACCCGGGACAACTGCTTGTAAGGCAGCTATGCTGACCTCTCCACCACCAACGCTTGAGTAATATTTTAGCATCATTAACTTTGTTTTTATTGAATTAAAGTAGATCATTCAATAATTATAGGCAAAACTAACTATAGATGCTTGAAAAAGATTATTAATTAAACAAAAATTAAATTTTAATTTTTTACTTATGTTGCTCCTTGCTATTTTATTAAACTTTTTATTCAGACAAAGCTATTTCATATATTCTGATTTCTCACTATGCAAATTTTCTTGAATCAAAAGTACTCATTAGATGCTGTTCATTGATGAAGATATGGTCTCTACCTTCGATTAATCAATTTGTCAATAGTAAAATTTCCTACTTAGCCATCAGCACTGCCTTAGAAGCTCCATTTATGGTTAAATATTTGTAAAAGAACAAAAATTATGAGATTGTATGTTAGCAATAAGAACAATAGTGATAATGAATATGTCAAGCTTTGATATAATATGTGTGCTGCTAATGTAATTTTATATATTTTATCCATATTAAAAAAATGAGCAGGATTAGCAGTTATCGTAATATGTGTTTAACCAGTATTGAACTAAAGCATATATATATATAGCTTAAATGTTCTAAAGTTTCATTATTTCTTTTTAAAAAAGTGTTAAAATTTCATTAAAAGAAGATGATTTGTTTAAGCAAATACTGACATTTCTTCTTTTTTGTGAAACGTTTTATTTTTTAATAACAACAACAACAAAAAAGAGCAAACTCGTATGGTTTTTTTTTTTAAAAAAAGAAAACAGTTAAAGGATTAATTGAAATCCAAAATTGGTTTTATTGTAAGGAAAGGAGAGACAAATTGTAATGAAACAATACTGATGAGGAATTAAACTAAATCTTCATGAACAATTGCTTTTTACTCTTTTTCTCTAGAAATAATTTATTTCTATCTGTTTATCTTTTATGAAGTGAAGTTTAAATTTTGACTTATTTTAATTCCTTCTTCAATCAATTTCTTTGTAAAAATGACAGCTTTATAACAACTAGCTTTATAAAAATTACTAACATACTTTAAAAAGAAAAGTCATATAAATTTCTCAATTATCTCTCATAATATGAAAGAAAAAGGATTATATATATGCATAACATTAAAACTAATCAGGTTATTTGTTTTTGTTTTTTTTAAAAAAAAGTTAATATTTTTTAACGTGTCAAAGCATCGGTCTAGAAGCGAACACCGGGACAACTGCTTGTAAGGCAGCTGTGCCAACCACTCGGCCACCAACGCTTGACAAGAAGTTAATATTAATTGAGCTAATAGTTCATAATGTATAAGTATAAATAATGAAATGGTCAAGGGATCAAAAACATTTAAAATCACTCAAGTGACAGACACAATTACTCTATTCAAATGATCTTTATAATTTTGCTTCCATAGAACACTATTAACTTCCATGATGATAAATCATTATTTATTTACACTATATATCAAATATTTATTTGAGAAACTTGTATAGCGTCACACATTTTTATGGTCTTCTTAATGAGTCTCTCTGTGCAGTTTCAAATATAAAAATGTGATATCCTCAATGTATATTTTTATAGATACAATAGCGAATGTAATATGAAACTTTGTTGTATATTTAATGCCATGTCTTCAATCAAATCTTATCATTTGTTTTTTACTCGTCTACTGAGAGTCCATCTAAGAATTTAAAACTACTGAATTTACCACTTTCAAACTACTGGAAACCACATTTTATAAAATAAATGAATGTTTTCATAAAGATCATTGTAATAATACAATACGAAAAATGTCATGATCAATGAAGACTTCCCACCAATTCTAATCAAATATTTACGATAATTCTGATAATTTAAACTTATACTATTGTGACCCATTAGTGAATATGTCATATTAACTTAGTGCAGAATTTCTTAATCCCCACCCCCCGTGTCATAGCATCGGCCGAGAGGCAAACCCACAAGCGTCTGTAACCAACTACTTGCTTGCAAGGCGGCTGTGATGACCTCTCGACTAACAACGCTAGACAGAATAAGTGATCTCCTCATATTTTATCAATAGTAGGAAACCAGTTCTTTTAGTGTGGTTATTTATTGTTTATTAATATAGTAAGAAAATGAATTCAAAGTTTTGATGTAAAATTTGTTTTATATTTTATTAACTTCTCTACAGCAATTGTAGTGAAATGGAGTCGAGTTTTGTTATTTATCTTATAAAAATTTAAAAAGTAAAACTGTTTTCACTTATTTAATATTATATTAATGTTGTTAGTCAGACTACATAACAATAACACACACACACACAAAAGACCACCATTATGGATAAACATATAAAATTTTTCTATTGCTATTTTATCTTACCTATCATTAAAAACAATAAAAGCAAATAGATGGAATTTTTATGTAATTGAATCTTTTCACCCTAAGGTAGTTAATTCATTATATATATATATGTATGTGTGTGTGTATATAAAGGTCAAAAAGCATTGTAAAGCAAATTTTAAAAATTGACTACTGTAAAGCAATGACTTTTTTAATAGGCTGAAAAATGCTGAATAATTCTAATATTTTTCTTTCTTGTTTAATGACTAGATATCAATTATTGACCAATTGTGTGTAGCTAGCTGGTTAATTATTGATTATCTATATGAAAGACAATTGTAAGCAAAGTTTACTTAGCCTCGATTCAAAATCCAAGTCATGGATACTATTGCGATATCATTATGCCATGGAACACACACACATATATATATATATTTAAAACATTTGAAATGCACGATAGCTATATTATTCCAACCTCCCTTTCCCCATATAGTGCTAAAATTTGAACTTTCTTTATTTAAGGGGGAATGTGGTTGGAATAATATAGTTATGGGGTGTTTGAAATATTTTATACTGAGTTCAGCTAGCATTATGCATTGTTTCACCTTTATATATATATTAATCAAAATATCATCATCACCATTATCAATCCACTGCAGGATGAAGGTCTTTCCAAGTTCAATCCATCTTTTCTGATCTTTAGCTTCTCTTCTCCACATCACCCCTGCACACTTTCTTATTTCATCCATTCACTAACATGTGGTCTCTATCTGGATCTTTTACAATCTAGAGATTAATCAAAATATTCTAGGATAAATACTAATAAATTACACATGCCTATATAAAATGCAAATAAAATAAAATCTCAAGATGACGGAAAATGCCGTAAGCTAGTAATAGCAAAGATTTTATTTATATTTTATATAGGCATATGGAATTTTTTAATATTTATTCTAGAATATGTTGATTATTATATTTATTTCGTTTGATATTATATATATGTAATCCTTTGAAATGTAATGAAAACCAGCAATGCTAGTCAATATGTAATATTATTACAAATATTACCTAACTTTTATTTCAGTTAATAACTGAAAAATTTAAATAGAGATTGCATATAGACCATAGTTTTGGAGAATCCCACCTCATTGACTGTGCTAAGCCCAAAATCTCATTTTTTTAGTTGACAATTCATTATAAATAATTACACACACACATGCCCAAACAAAAATTGACCTTATTAATTATTTCAAGATATGACTTTTTTTTATTGTATATAATTATTTAAAGCACTATTTAACACATGCTATAAGACTAGACTAACTTTTCGTATCTTGAAATAAATAATGTATATATATAATTCTGATTACTATTGAATTATTAATTGAAAGAAATATGAGGTTTTGAGGATTACGCAGCTGATGAGAAGATGATAGCTTTTGAAGCTATGATCATCTACGTGCCTGGGTTTTATTTAAAATTTTCTATGGTTGATTGAGTTAGAAATTCAACATTATTTATGTTACATGTATATATGTTTGTGTGGATATGCTCATGTATATATATTAAAATAAACTATCTACAAATACACATTTGGTTTAAAGATGATATCAAAAGATACTTTTAAATTTAAAATCAAAGATTTATTCACAATTAGAATTAGAAACTCAAAACATGTATCTTTGTGTTAGTTTCATATATGTGATAGTAGGCATGATTCTATTAATGAATAATATTTCTGTAGTATTATTGAATAATCTCTAGTCTAATAAGTAACTAATAAAATTTATTAATATGATTCTATTGTTTGTGAAAAATAGTTGGAGAATGTATAAACTTTTTACTATTAATGTACACATTTATTCCAAGTTCTCCACCCAAAGGCATATAGAATATTTAGATAAAATCATTCAGTAATCTGGTTTATTCTGATACCTCAATTTTAGTATTATTATAATAAATATTAATGAGCTCTTCCATCAAGAAGGTTGTAAAATATAGAAAAGATTATGAACTCAATATGTATTTGAGAATTTTCATTATTTATTTGAAGTACTTCAAACTTAATTATTGAAACAATTTGGCTAGTTTAAACTAACATCCTTATTATGTCTTACTCGATTTAGCATTTAAAGTCTGAGGAGCAAATTCAACAGTTAAAGATTTCCAAATTGACTGTAAGCTCAATGACATTTTAAAAAATTTGTTTATCAATTGGTTGGAATTGGTTTACTCAATCTGCTGGTTGAATACTCAAATATCATATGATTAGCATTTCTTAAATTCCAAAGCAGTTCATGCTTTGGCATTTATAATATTTTTTTTCTCATGTGTCATAGCATCATCCGGGAAGTGAACCCGCTAACCCGGGACAACTGCTTGTAAAGCAGCTGTCGCTGACCTCTCGACCACCAATGGTTGACATATTTTTGTTTTTTAGCACAGATTTAACTTCAGCTATTTTTTTATTTGCAGGACTTATTCCATTTATCATTTATTTAAATATTGTCTTGCACCCTTAAAGAAAGTAACACATTCTATTTGTAATTAAGAAGAAAAGTTGAGCCAATTTTGCTAAACAAAAAATAGATGACATTTGACATATTTTTCTTAGCACATTAAGGTAGGCTGATTAATAATAATAATAATAATAATAATAATAATATACCGCAGAAAATCCTGATAGTGCCGGTAAGTAATATTAAAGTAGTTGGGTTTCAAACCCCAAAAAATCTAATAATAACGCCACAATTTAAAATCAAACCAATATAGATAATTTCACAAAATAAAAATAAATCTTTTTGAAACTATAATTATTGAAAAGCATAAACTAGTTCAAGAATATCATAAAAAAAAACCCTTACGATACCAAAAATTTCTTTGTTTTAAAAAAAAAAAAAGGAGACCACAGCTATGCATGATCGAGCATTTGGCGTCAATATGGCCGCTGAAGTGCGTAAAAATTTAAACACCGTCAAATCGTATGCCACGGTCGCAAAAACTAACATGCAAGCAACAAGTTCAAAGAATTTCGCGACTACAATAAATAATAAAATAGTTCCGAGATTTAGAAAAACAAATCCGAACGATATAAAACAGTTAGATTTAAAGATACAGGTAAACCAAGACCCTCCCCTTGCACACTGGACCGATAATATGCTAGAAAGAATTAATGAACACTTTAACAACACGATACCACGGGGACTCTATACATCGTTCAAAAGATTTTTTTCACCAAACTCAATAGTAATATCTGCCACAGACGCAAATATATCGCTGTATCGGTTTCCACGCACGTTATTATATCAAGCAATAACTGAAAACGAACTGTGGGAAACGATCGTAAGAATCGCAGATCACCCAAATCCCAGATACCTCGCAATTGAATTTCTTGACAGTAGTCAAAAGAACCGATTTCTAAACCAAATTAAAACATTAGACAATTACGCGATTGTTATAGTCGATCAAGATCGACAGAATCAAATTACAGGAATAATAAAAAATACATATTTTGGATACACGAAACAAGACTTTCAAAAAATGATGGATCCATTTGGCAAAGTTATAGCATTTCAACCAATATACCTCAAAGACACACCAATACCAATATACAGCAATAGCTATGATTTTAAGTTAAAATTACACAAAGACATTGACCCAGAATCTATACCAACACAAATTGCAGACCAGGAAGCTATGCTGAGCCTATATATAAGAGGTTTAAAACCACAATGCTATGCCTGTGGCAAGCGTGGTCACCTAGCCACACAGTGCATGGATAGCCAACTCATACAGGGCCAGACACCAAATAATCAGCACATCCAATCCCAACATGAAGAGAGCAACAGTACACAAGATAACACCAGTAACTCAAACAGTCAATATGAAAACAATTACAGTACAAATGAAGCTACTAAAAACAAACATGCAGAAGAAAACACAAATATACCTGAAACTACAACAGATAGCTCGAATAAATTAAATGAAAGCACTGATCAAATGGAACAAAATCAAGCACAAAACATACCTGAAGTATCACAAACACCAGGAATATCAATCAGTAACACGGCAGACTCAAATCCAGACATATCAAATGATACATACAACTCCCCAAAAACAAGCATGCCGCATATAATTATAAACAAAACATCTACAGATATTCTAGACTCACTAACCCCATGCCTCCCTCCCATAGAAACAACACCAACAGAAGTCCAAAAATCTGGTCGGCCAAGGAGAAATAAATCAAAAAGAGCCAAAACAGATGAAAACAATACTCTAACAGAAATGATTGAACACTTGGCAGAAAACTTAATACCTATGGAGCTGGATGGTAATCAAAACACTAATAACTGCTCACAAAACACTAGAGAATATGCAAAAGCTTCACGCAAACTTCAACACACTGTGAAACCAACTCGCAGCCAATCACGATAATGAAGCTAAAAATAACAGCATTTAATATCAGAGGGCTCAACTCAGTCTACAAAATACATCAGCTACAACAATGGATAAAGATTACACAACCTCATATACTAGGACTTCTAGAAACTAAAATATATAGTGGCTCACAAATTGACCCCACAGTACATCTAAGCAGAGAAGGCTACTGTGCATGCTCTAGAGACACATCATCTCCCTCAGGGGGTACTGGACTGCTCATAACACAAAGTTGTCCATTTGACTCATTCAAAATCATATATATAGATGCAAATTTACTAATAGTAACTTTTAGTCATCAAATCATCACACTAAACATTATATTTGTGTATATTCCACCGAGCCCTACAATTGTATCAAATATTATATTAAACATAAACTCCTTACTTGGCTCTAATTCACATCCAACCATACTTATTGGGGATTTCAACATGAAATATCAAGAGTTCATTTTAAAGTGGCTGCATCAAATATCAATTCCACTTATGAGTGCAGAAGGTTTTCTGTCAAATGAAGCAGTTACCTTTCACAATGGACGTCATACATCAAGAATTGATCTGTGCTTTTATTCACCTATGTTACACCATCAAATCAGCCTAAACATCAACCCATCTCCCTTCTCTGATCACTCTGCACAAACCATACTAATTAATCTGACAGGAATTCAAACAACTGCACTTACACATGGTAAAACAATCAGAATTCTACTTCCAACTTCTACCCCAGAATTTATTTTTTCAGAAACATATATAATGCTTCACAAGATCAAAAATATGCAACTTGACCCCATTCAAAGATACTTAGCATTCATAAACATTTTATCATTTAATATAGATCACATTACACGCAAATCCCCCCCACCCTCAAGACTGCTAGCACTGGCTGATGAAATACATAAACGGATTACAATGATAAACCCAACACACACCAGTCAACAACATATACGCAGACTTACACAAACATATAATAGCATCTGTAACCACCTGAAAAACTACCTAGCAATAAAAAAGAGTAAAGTCTGCCTCGGCCAACAACACACATGGACAAGAAAATACATTCGCTGGGCCTTGGGCTACCCATCCACTGTCAGAGTGCCAATGGCACTCACAGAGCAGGGGCACACATACGCAGGAAATAATATGTTAAAACCGATATATCAGCATTTCAAACAAAAGCTGCAAGCATACCACCCAGTCAAATATAATCCTAATGTCTTTGGAAAACCAGAAACAAATACCCCACATAACATCACAGAATTTGCTACTAAACTGGCAACAGTACCTAATGCATGTCACCCAGGAGCACATGGAATCCCCAAATTTGTCCTTGCACATCTCAGTCAGTTCACTAGCCAATTTTTATGTGACCTTGCAAATCATCTATCACAGAAGTTGCATGACATTCAAGGCTTATATCCAATAGCAATAGTCCCCTTCAACAAGAAAAAAGTCCACGTATCAACACTATCTAACCTAAGACCAATCTCAATGGGGCCACTTAC
The DNA here is from genome assembly GCA_028023455.1 of Epiperipatus broadwayi. NCBI lineage: Eukaryota > Metazoa > Onychophora > Udeonychophora > Euonychophora > Peripatidae > Epiperipatus > Epiperipatus broadwayi. The sequence continues at coordinate 99,194 of JAQFVV010006958.1, read as the reverse complement.
AATTAAAATAATTGAAAAAGTACTCAAAGACAGCCTAGAGCCACATATTCTACCACTAATTTCACACAGCCAGTTTGCAAGGAAGCAATCATCAACTGCACAGGCTGCAATGATATTCAAAACCGTTATAAACTCAGTACGGGACAGGAAGAAGTATGCACCAATTGCAGTTCAACTTGATATAGAAGCGGCTTTTGATTCGGTTGACATCAATACATTAATCAATATGCTAGCTGACACCACAATTCCACGAACTCATCTGTACCTGCTCACAAACCTACTACTTAGCAGAGAAATTCATATCACACTCAATGGCAAAAATTCCCCATCATTCATTCCCACACAATCCATATCCCAAGGCTCACCACTAAGCTCACTGCTATTTACTTTTTACATCAACCCACTTATACTCAAAATTCAACAGAGTATCAAAGGCATACAGATACCAGGCACATCACAACATATAGCCTGCATTGCATATATGGATGACATCACAGTCTTCCTAACATCAAGAAAACAGATACCAATACTACAGAAAATACTGCAAGACTTTCAAGCAACACACCATCTAAAGTTTAATCAAAACAAGACTGCTGCTTGGTCTCTATACACCAGTAAGCCATGCACGCAAATTTTCCAAGGCAAACCGTCTCCTTTCCTCGGCTTTCCTTTCTACATGGGAACAAACACAATGAGGCAAAAAATCCAGAACAAGTTAAAAGATGAAGCAGAACAGATCACTGCTTCACTATCAAAAGCATACCTCTCAATATATGCAAAAGTACAATTGTTCAATCAGCTGGTAATCACCAAGATTATCTATTATTCTCCCATAATTCAATTCTCAAAAGCCTTTACATCAAAAATCTCTTCATATTGCAATAAACTTCTATGGAATAGAAAGACAGTGTCAATATCTGCAAAACATCTTAGTCGACCAGCAATACACAATGGTTTGGGGCTACATAACATAGATATTTTTCGAATACAAAAGACTGCAAACCTGATAATAGCCACCCTCAGACATTTCCCAGAACTCCAGTATCTAATACAAATAATACCCACAGACAAACCTCCACCTTCACATTGCTATCTATCATCAGTTATAAACCAATTCAGAATCACACATACTCAAATATCACTGCAAACAACTACAAAATATTCATATTGGCAGATATATGCAATGATCTACCCGGGATATACATCAGATATTTCAACACAGATGCTCGGAATAAACAACCGGCAGCTGCTTAAAAATTTAAAAAATGGTCCATGGAGCCCAAATTCTTTGATTTCCTCCTGAAACTAAATCTATATGCTTTGCCAACATCATATTTCTTAAGATACAGACGATTATATACAAAAATAGACCCCTTCTGCACGCTATGCCACCAAGCAGAAGAAACTCAACAACATCTGTTTTACATCTGCCCAGCATTAAACAACATTCGGCATGAAATAACAAATATATACAGAAAACCAAACATCTCCCTGCAAGATATTATCAGTCCATTCAGCAGAACATCCACCCCAACAATCCGAGCAGCAACCTTCGTACTTTATGCATTTTGGTGCACACGATGCACATTTGCTTTTGGCAACAATACAAGGCGGCATCCATCAACTTTTCACAACAAGTTAGCACAATTAAAAACCAGAGACAATAAAATAGCACACCCAGACATTTTCGCGGCTACTTGGTCACTTGTAAAACAACGGTCAAATCTCTAATAGTTCTGCCTTTCCTCAATAATAGACTTAAAAAGAAAACAAGAAAATGGACAGCAAAAATCCATGAATCAATAAAGATAACTTAGGCTAAACAATCCATCGCTCACCCGGTATATATATGTAAGAACTTGGAAAGAACAATATATATAAACCTCGGAAATATCAGTGTAAATGCATGTATATAAAAATTATTAATGTAACCTGTTTTCTAGATTGAATAAAGTTCCCCTTTTTGAAACATAATAATAATAATAATAATAATAATAATAATAATAATAATAATAATAATAATAATAATAATAATAATAATAATAATAATAATAATAATAATAATAATAATAATAATAATAATAATAATAATAATAATAATAATAATAATAATAATAATAATAATAATAATAATAATAATAATAATAATAATAATAATAATAATAATAATAATAATAATAATAATAATAATAATAATAATAATAATAATAATAATAATAATAATAATAATAATAATAATAATAATAATAATAATAATAATAATAATAATAATAATAATAATAATAATAATAATAATAATAATAATAATAATAATAATAATAATAATAATAATAATAATAATAATAATAATAATAATAATAATAATAATAATAATAATAATAATGTATGGCTTTTATTTTTTTAAAAATTACAATAAACAAAAAGTGCTATATTATGTAAACATAATAACAATCATTTATTATATATATCATCATCATCATCATCAACCTTTTTCAATCCACTGCAGGATGAAGGTCTCTCCAAGTTTAATCCATCTTTTCCTATCTTTAGCTTCTCTTCTCCACATCACCCCTGCACACTTTCTTATTTCATCCCTCCATCTCACATGTGGTCTCTTTCTGGATTTTCGTGGAATCCAGTTTAAAATTTCAATTGTCCATCTATTATCATCTCTTCTAGCAATATGTCCAGCCCAACTCCATTTCAGTCTTTTAATTTTTTCAATGAGATCTGTAACACCTGTTTGTTTTCTTAACCATACATTGCGTTTTTTCTTTCTAATTATATATATATAACAATCATTTAGTTATTAAAAATTAATTAAATAGTAGTTGTCTTGTTGTAGATATTTTTAAAGATATTTGGTTTTATGCCTCAAGTATTTAATATTAAATAATCTTGTAATTGTTTATTCATTATTCCTGAGCACAATTTTTAATTTTGAAAATTCATTTTCATCCACTGCTTTATAAAAATTGATCCATTTCATTTTTAAACATTTTCAAATTATCCTTATTTTGTAGATTGATTATTTCTAATTGTAAATCTCTATCTACTTTTAAAACGTTTTATATCAAATAGAATCTGAAATAATGAAAATAATTTTTCTTTATTTTTGAAGTCTAAAAAATCAATTATTCTGTCAATAAGCCAATATTGTGAGAAAATTTGATGATAAGAAAATCACAACTTGACATATTACTTACGTTATGCAAACTTATATTATATAAAGTTCCACTGCATGCACAACGGGGGAAATGATGTTGGTTGATTGGATTTTTAAATAATTCTTTTTTTTTTTTGAAAGCCTTAATATTTTAATGCTAGTCATTCATAAGTTGATTGCAACTTGATAATTTTTTATTCAAAGTATTCAAATGTTCATAAATGCAAGTTCCTATAACTAGTTGGGGTCTGTTACTTCTGAAATTAATTTTACATTTCTTTCATGAATATATTTATTTTGATTCTGCATTGAAAAAATCTTTTACTGTCACTTTAAATGGTAATATATCAAACTATTTTTGCATATGCAATTAATTACTAACTATTGTCAACATGATTGTTTCTAAAAATGTAGCATGCAATAATTGCTAATGAAATGATGCATTAAAATTGCAAAGTTCTAGCTATGTTTTTAGAATAAAAATATTTAATTATTATATTTGAGGAAACCAATATCTTTTTCAGTCATATTTTTGACATCATCAGTTGTAACTGTTATCAACAATTTCCAATTTATGGATCTTTAAGCACTTTTTATACGTCTAAAAATATTTTTTCTTTAGAAATTCTATCCTTCAAATTTTCAAATGAAGCAAAGTCTTCTATAATTTAAAAATTTGAATGATACCATGCATGAAAATGGGTAATTGTGTTGCATTGGTAATATTATTTCTTTCATTACTTATGGTTGAACAATTTATCAAATCTGTAACTTTTTGTATTAACTGGTCTTTAACATTAACTGACAAGAATATTTACAGTTGAAGCTGATAAATTTGCAGCCATAAAGATCTTGACTTGAAAATTATTCTGCAATTGATAGGTATACTTATTTCACAAATGTAGCATTGATAAATGCCCTTTCTTTTTCAGTAACCATTTAAGATGTTCGTAAACTAGACTTAATTATACTAAAATTCTGATTTGTGAAACATTTTCTTTTATTGTTGCCATCTTTAAAAATTTGGAATTTGTTTTGTGATTTTTTTATTTTGTAACTCTCTTAAGAAGAGCTTCATAAATAGTAGCATGTTTTGACATATTTATTTTATATGATATTATTTTACTACTGAAATTGCTTTACACATTAGGCAGATACAGATTATGTCATCTATCCAAAACTTAATTAAGGGACCAAATTTTGACAAAGACATGACAGACACTCTGAATTGATTTTTTTTTTTTTGACATGTTGGTTGGCTAAAATTATTAATTTTTATAAATATTAATGTTGATGGAAATTTGTACTTTAAGGACATAGTGGACTTAAACAGTGAAGAGAATAACAGCTTCACACTCCCAAATCAAGATGTTTCTGATTGGCCTATATAAGTGGAAAGTTAAGTTAAAGATAAGATGACCGCTGTTATATTTATAAAAGTCACTATCTTGTGTTGAGGTTTGAGAGGTCCCTCTAGTGGCAAATAAAGATATTATTTGACTATTATAAACATTCAAATCATATATGATATAGGTTAAAACCTATCTCTAAAGTATTTAAATATGACTACAAGTAAATTGTAAAATTTGAAAGAAATTGCCTCTGATCAAAATAAGATCTTTGTCTATAGTTATTGTTATTATTTTGTGTTTATGTGTGCAACATAAATGCAACTTTATCTGTCTTTGGATTGCAAACTCAAAGAAGTAACTACATTCCAATTCTTTCAGTAATCCTTATTACTTGAATAATATTCAATTTAGTGGCAATGAGAATGCTTGCCTTCAATGACAACATTCACTTTGTTGGAATTCCCAGTAATATCACAAGAAACACTACTGACAAATATAAACTGCATTGTGTTAGCAACAGTGTTGAAAAATTATAAGGTAAATATAAACTTGGATTTCATTAATACACTCTACTAATATATAACATGGAACAACTGAAAGTGATTTCTTAAGGTCAAATGTATATTTCACAGGTCAGATAAAATCTATTGATAGGCTGGTTGTAGTCATTGGCAACTCCTGAATGAAAGAATGCTTGAGTAAACTCTTCAAAACTGGTCACTGCTGTCTATTACAAGATATATGTTAAACAAGTGATATTTAAATCAGACACGAATCGTAAAGAGTGAAATAGTAAATGCTCTCATGCTATGATAAGATTTTTTAATTAGGAAAGTTTAATTACACAATAATACTTTTTCTTACTATAAAAATGCATATATATGTCAAGCATTGTTAGCTGAGAGGTCAGCTGCAGCCACCTTGCAAGCAAGCAGTTGGTTGCAGATGGTTGTTGTGGGTTCGCCTCCCGGCCGATGCCATGACATTTGGAAAGAAAAATGCATATCTTGCAATCATTTTTAGATTTTGAATGAAAATAATGTACTTTATATATGAACAAGGCAAAACTCTCTCCATACAGTAGTGCCACCTTGTGCCAACCAGAGTAATCAATGGATGCCAGAAGGCTTGTGCACAAAATCCACATCCAGTGCCTACTCATCCAATAATAATAATAATTGTTTAATAACAATTATGTGCTAGTATAAGAGATAGTGATCATGTGATGTTTAGTACTTTATATATGTAAAGTAAAAGTCTGATGAAAAAAAATGCAATTAATGAAAACCATTGGGTAATTAATTATTAGTAATAAATAACAACTACATTTATAAGTGATTGAAAATAATTTATTTAATTATTTTATTTATTTGATGACAGTTAAAGTAAAAATTCGGACTACCATTTATAGAAATTTTGTTTCTCATAAGTTATTTACTTAATAATTATTTGCTATAAAGACACCAAAATTTTAAATTATGTGCTGCTATTATTTTGAAAGTTTTTCAGGATATGCATTGACTATCTGAAATATGCCATATACCTTTTTCATTTTCAGTTTATGTTATCATTTTGTGTATCTCAGGAAGTTTTCCTAAATTTTATAGTTATTATACATTATGTAATATTAATATTTATATTAACTAAATGGAACTTAAAATTCTTCTTGATAAAAAAAAATGTTGTCAAACGTTGTGAGCCGAGGGGTTAGCGCAGCCGCCTTGCAAGCAAGCAGTTGGTTGCAGACGGTTGTTGTGGGTTCATCTCCCAGTCGATACTATGACATATGGGGGGGGGGATGTTGTATACCCCTCATTGTTTTAAATAATGAAAAATGTATTTTATTACTTGGGGAATATATATATTTTTGAAAGTTAGGAGTACTGTACATAATTTATAGCAATTAATATGTTATCTAGTAATTAAAGTAAGAGTCTTTCAGATATAATATAATTGCTGATATCTGAAAAATAAATAAAAAACATTGTTATTTTTCAGGAATTAGTAATTATGATGACATTTAAAAAAATACTTTTTTAAATTTTATTTAAATATCTAAGATTCATAATTTAACTACTATTATACTAATAGTATAAACAATAAGATTTTTGACTTTATATTATGTCACTATAAATAATATATTTATTAAAAGTAAGTAATGTATTTATTTCACTTTTGCATCTCTGTTTATAAATTGAGTACTTTTATGTACTGTAATTAATACACAATAGTATTATTATGTCTATTTTATATGTATTCATAAGTGGAAAGAAAGACCATAACACTTATTGGAAATAATTGTTTAATATCAAGAATTTAGTCCCTGACCCATTATTATTGTGTGTTACTATTTAATATTTTTTGATATATTTTATGTGATAAAATTTAGTTGTAAATAACATTATTTTTATTATTTATTTTATATTATTACATATATACTTCTTCCTTCTTCTTCTTCAGTAATTTTGCTTATTCATATGCAACAATATATCATATTAAATAATCACAGTCTTCTTATACCTCTAAGCAAACAATTTTTATTAATATAATAACAGTTTCGACTGTTCCTGGCAGTCTTCTTCAGATTGAGGTTTATCAATCAAAGGTAAACCTCGATCTGAAGAAGACTTCCAGGAACAGTTATGATATTAATAAAAATTATTTGCTTAAAGGTGTAAGACAGCTGTGATTATTTAATAAGATATATTGTTGTATTATTTATTTTGTTAGAACCATATAATAACTTAATTAAAATTAATTTAAAATAAGTATTAATGCTAATAGACCTCTAAAGGAGCCAATTAAAAAAAATAGGTACTCATCTTATAGCTAAAGACGCTGTTCTATGGCGCGTTTTTCGCGCCAAAACACATTAAAATGCTGTTTCCGTGGCTGACACGTTCGAACCTGCGTTTTCTACAATACAACTTTTTTGTTGGGCTACAGAATGCAGGCCGCTATGTCGCGTTGCAGTACAGCATGTATGTCGCTAAGCAGTAATTACATTTTACGAATTCGCACAATTTATAAAATAATTACAGCTTGATGAGAGAGTTTGTATTTGAATTGTATTGAAATGTTGTTTTCATTGGATTTTTTTTATTTTAAACTATTGAAATGTTCATATGTTTTAAAACAATAATTATAAGACTTTTTTACAACGTACTGTATTGAACTTTTATTTGGGTAAATGTTAAATATCTATGTTTTTATTGAGTTGCAGTTAGGTAACGTGTCAAGTAACGTACATTAGTAACATTCACGAGACAAAGAAGATTCCACCGTCTGTATATTTTTGAAGTAAAAAAGAGCGGTACGAGAAAAATATCCAGTAAGAAAAGTCCAAATGTACAGGTTTTTTTGTAAATTTAATAAAAAGCAAATATTATAAACATGTTTAATAAGTAAAGAAGACATTTGTTTGTTGTTTAAAAAAGTTTGAGTTTATTTCGCCTGTCCGAGTATGCTTACAATTTTGAATTTTTTTATTTTAGCATTACAAACAAACAGAACACTAACCCTAAACCTAAAACTAAGCCTAAAACTAACCCTAAGCCCAACCCTAAATCTAACCGTAACAACGTTTACTTTTATTATGATTATAATTTTTTAGTTAAACAACAACAAAAAAAGTCGTAACACAAGTAAAAAAATAACCGATAGAAAATTGATAAAAAAAAAAGCCATAACACAAGTAAAAAAATAACCGATAGAAGATTGATAAAAAAAAAAAGCCGTAACACAAGTAAAAAAATATCCGATAGAAAATTAATAAAAAAAAGCCAAGTATACGATATAAAAAACATGAATCAAATTGTAATTTGTTGATTTTATTTTACATTTATTATTATCATTTAAATTGTATATGTTAATAAAAAATAATATTTAAAAAAGACGATTTTGTTTTGTATTTATTTTCGCATTACAAAAAAGCACAGAAAAATTATTAAAATCAATGGCCCGTGAATGTTCATATTTTATAGTTTTAGCGTGAAAACGATGCCATCCTACGGCATCTTTATCTATAATACAAGCACCAAAAAATATAATCTTTTAAATTTTTTGTAAAAAATCAAAAACAAAAAATAGTTTAATGTTTAAAAATATGAAAATAATATGTTTGGAAAATAAATCTGAAAATAATACATTTCGAAATCAAATCAATACAATGATTTTGATAAATGTGATCAATATACAAGAATTTCTTAAATTAAATTAATGATGAAGCAAATGCATCTGCAGAAAAGATTAAGTTCTAAATTTAATTTTCGACAAGCATAAAAATATAGAAAAGTAAGCCGTAAGAAAATAATTAACTGCAAAAAAAAACTATATACATGAGTGAAAAATTAGATTTATGACAATAATTGTACGAAATAAAATTCTGGAAGAAAATAATATTTTAACAATAAACCAAATGCAGATCTGTATGAAATTTAAGTCCAAAAAGGAGAAAAAATAAAAAAAAACATGAATGCTATTAAATGCCCAAAGATGAAAATATATATAGCTATAAGTTTTACTATTTTCATGCTACTCCATGAGAGTATAGCTATAAATTAGAACTCATGGATACAATTGTTTTCTATAATTTATTTTTTTGATGAATTTGTGATTTGGCCTCATCACTAAAACATTATTTAGTCTTATGATTTTACTTTGTACAATTATTAACATAAATGTAATTTTTCACCTACGTTTTTTTTTTCACAATAACCATGTTTCTTATTTTTCTCATATGTGGATTTTTTTAAAATTTGTTTATTATTCACCTCCATGGTTTAACTTCATTTTTATTTTTTTGCATACATGGACATTTTTTAAAAAATATGTCATACATTTATTGCTTCAATTATTTATTTATTCCATTTTGTATTGTTGTTTTTAATAAATCCTTACTTATATTCATTTCAAGAATTGTTTTTGTAACTCTATTTCTCATGGAATAGCATCTCGTCGCTAATTAAATTTTTTTATGAATTCTTGAATGGATCACTCTTATTAAATGTATCTTTTTTCATCATCATGCATTGGTTTGAAACTAAATGTATTGATTAGTTTTACATTTTTCATAAAAAATAGTCAAAAATCAAAATAATGAAAATAATTTAATATATTTACATTAAAAACAAGACAAACCTGAAAATAACATATTTAGAAATCAGATCTAAAAATAATATATTTAATAACCAAATCAATGCACAATGGATTTTGATTCATCAAAAGGTATAATAATATTTTAATTTGCAAAGCACAGATAGTTGAAAATTGAAATAAATCGACATACTGCCAAATCTCTAGTGCTCGTCATAACACAACTGACAACTAATCAGATGTCATGGATAGCTGTCCAAATGCTATCCAAACCTAAACACACAATGAGCACTAGAGGTTTGGCAGTATCTTGATTTATTTCAATTTTCAATTACATACGCTTCACAAATTAAAATATTATTTACATACTTTACTGCTTGTTATGTATTCTAAAAACGACTTCGTAGTAAATCATAGGATTTCGTGTTGTACGTTTATGATTTAGATTCAGTGAGTTAATTGTGAAGATATTAAAGCTTCAAGCTTTCAAACCTGGCTTAGATATATAGAAAGAAAAGTAGAGAAAAGGGTACCCTTTTCATGTAAAATCTTTTTTCTGTGTTTAGGTTTGGGTGTCATTTGGACAGCTATCCATGACATCTGATTGGCTGTCAGTTAAGTGTTATAATGAGCGCTAGAGATTTGGCAGTATCTAGATTTATTTCAATTTTCAAAAGATAAAATATACATTCTACTAGAATTTAAGTATTTGTCATACAAACTCAAATTATAGCTGCAAATAATTAATTGATGTTAATAATTTGAAATCTAGTAAACTAATTAGGTGAATTTAATAATCTAGACTGTAATTATTTTTTTAGAAATGAAGCTTTTGTTGTTTTAATATTAATAAATTATTTTTATATTATTCATCATTCTGCTGTAAGACAAATTTAAATGTATTGTCTTTATTTTTATTGTCTATATTTTATGTAAATGTATTATAGTTAAAAATTATTCATCTAAACTAATTACACAAATGTTATCTTTATTTATAACTATCTAAACATTCTAACATTTTAATTACAACTATAAAAAGTAAAATCAAATGATATTTTATGTTTATGTATATATATAAATTATAGACAACAAACATCCAAAATTTAAATTACATGGAATATTAATGATATGGAAAACTATATTAGGTCTGAGCTGAAAGTAAGATTAAAAATTTAGATTAGAATAAAAAAGGGAGTTGATTCTTTTGATTATAGCACCCAATTTATTCATTTTTAATTAGAATTTCCCCTTATAAATGTAATACTTTTTGAAATAATTATCAAAATCATATGAGATTTTTTTAAAACCCTATAAACTTTAATCGATTTTTTTAGAAAAATGATAAATGTTGCTGACAAGATGACCATTACGAATATTGTGGCATATCATTATTTTCAGCTCTCTACATAGTCATTTTGATAAAATCCCTGATAGGTCACTATTTGTCCTAATTTTTTTCATAACAAAATAAATAATGTAAAGTATAGTAATAGATGGACTAAAATTCAGTAACTAGCATAACAAAAATATAGAAAATTTAAATAAAATAATTCTTCATTTACATGTTTGATTTGTAGGGGGTCTCTCTTGTTAAAATTAAGCACTCAAGGCGCATGTACTAAGGTTTTAACCTTATATAAGTATTACGTGCTGACATCGTGCGTAATAAGAATTAATATTTACAACTTTAAATTGATTCAAAATATTTCTAAATTTAATATCTGAAAATTGACTAGTTGTAAATCGAAAGATTTCGCGAACGTTAATGTTTAACAGAAATAGTGGACTTAATCAGTGAAGCATTTATTAGCTTCATGCTCCCAAATCAATATGCTTTAGATTTGCCTATATAATTAAGAAAATACATTCAGAGATAAGAGGGTCCCTCTTATCTTTATAGAGTCAAATCTTGCATTATGATTTGTAGAGGTCTCTCTAAATTTAATATCTGAATATTGACTAGTTGTAAATCGAAAGATTTCACGAACGTTAATGTTTAACAGAAATAGTGGACTTAATCAGTGAAGAATTTATTAGCTTCATGCTCCCAAATCAATATGCTTTATATTTGCCTATATAATTAAGAAAATACATTCAGAGATAAGAGGGTCCCTCTTATCTTTATAAAGTCGAATCTTGCATTATGATTTGTAGAGGTCTCTCTAAATTTAATATCTGAATATTGACCAGTTGTAAATCGAAAGATTTCGCGAACGTTAATGTTTAACAGAAATAGTGGACTTAATCAGTGAAGAATTTATTAGCTTCATGCTCCCAAATCAATATACTTTAGATTGCCTATATAATTAAGAATATACATTCAGAGATAAGAGGGTCCCTCTTATCTTTATAAAGTCGAATCTTGCGTTATGATTTGTAGAGGTCTCTCTAAATTTAATATCTGAATATTGACTAGTTGTAAATCGAAAGATTTCACGAACGTTAATGTTTAACAGAAATAGTGGACTTAATCAGTGAAGAATTTATTAGCTTCATGCTCCCAAATCAATATGCTTTATATTTGCCTATATAATTAAGAAAATACATTCAGAGATAAGAGGGTCCCTCTTATCTTTATAAAGTTGAATCTTGCATTATGATTTGTAGAGGTCTCTCTAAATTTAATATCTGAATATTGACTAGTTGTAAATCGAAAGATTTCGCGAATGTTAATGTTTAACAGAAACAGTGGACTTAATCAGTGAAGAATTTATTAGCTTCATGCTCCCAAATCAATATGCTCTAGATTTGCCTATATAATTAAGAAAATACGTTCAGAGATAAGAGGGTCCCTCTTATCTTTATAAAGTCGAATCTTGCATTATGATTTGTAGAGGTCTCTCTAAATTTAATATCTGAATATTGACTAGTTGTAAATCGAAAGATTTCATGAACGTTAATGTTTAACAGAAATAATGGACTTAATAAGTGAAGAATTTATTAGCTTCATGCTCCCAAATCAATATGCTTTATATTTGCCTATATAATTAAGAAAATAGGTTCAGAGATAAGAGGGTCCCTCTTATCCTTATAAAGTCGAATCTTGCATTATGATTTGTAGGTCTCTCTAAATTTAATATCTGAATATTGACTAGTTGTAAATCGAAAGATTTCACGAACGTTAATGTTTAACAGAAATAGTGGACTTAATCAGTGAAGAATTTATTAGCTTCATGCTCCCAAATCAATATGCTTTATATTTGCCTATATAATTAAGAAAATAGGTTCAGAGATAAGAGGGTCCCTCTTATCTTTATAAAGTCGAATCTTGTGTTATGATTTGTAGAGGTCTCTCTAAATTTAATATCTGAATATTGACTAGTTGTAAATCGAAAGATTTCGTGAACGTTAATGTTTAACAGAAATAATGGACTTAATCAGTGAAGAATTTATTAGCTTCATGCTCCCAAATCATTATGCTCTAGATTTGCCTATATAATTAAGAAAATACATTCAGACATAAGAGGCTCCCTCTTATCTTTATAAAGTCGAATCTTGCGTTATGATTTGTAGAGGTCTCTCTTGTTAAAATTAAGCACTCAAGGCGCATGCACTAAAGTTTTAGCCTTATAGAAGTATGTTTGATATATGTTTGTTTTAAATTTTTAGGCATGAATGAAATCCAAATATGTGATTGGTATATGCATGTGATGCTACATGACATTATATTTAAAATGCATTAATTGCATGGATCCAGCCATATCTTGGGGTTCAATGGAAATATAAAGAAATCACTTTAGTCAGTAAACTAGCAATGTAAGCTAGAAATGCATACACATTTTTGAATATATAACTATGATTAATTTTTTAGAAATTATTTATTTGCTTTATTATAATCATCAGCATAAATTTTAAAAAGATAGTATTTTATTGAATTAAGTATTTATTTGTTCAAGTTGAAAGAAATATATATTATAATAAAAAAATAAAAAGAGGGGGAACTGTGTGCTTAAAGAGAATAAGGCCACAAAAATATAATTTTATAAAGATGTGTCTGTATTTTGATAATAATCAAGAAAGGTCATGTATATATATGATAATAATACAAAATATTTTGTAAATTTATGAGTCATTGGAAAAATAAAAAATTGGATCTTAATTTTTTTTTAAGTCACTCCAAAACTGACTGATCAAGAGTTGGTCATCCTAGTTGTCTATTACAGCAAATAACAATTCTAAGTATAATTTTTAATAGTTAAAAAATATTATCAACATTTTATGTAGTGTTAAACTTATCACTGTTATTTATAAATGAGACAGAAATCAGAAATTAGATCAGCACTTTATTATTATATTTAAATATATATTTCTTAAAACATTAACTTTTATAATGGTTATAAAATAATATATATTTTCAAATATTTTGGATTTTATTAATACCTCTCTCACTATGCATACATTTTGCATCTCTGAATTATCACTGCCATGTTGACACATTAAAACCTTTCATCACATACGCACTTGTGCAAAGCCGAGATTGGTTTTAATCCACTTTTAACATATTCTGGAAGTATGTATAATTATTTCTCTGTAGATATATATATTGAAAGATGCAATGTATTGCGTAAAAACGAATCTCTATATTTACCATAATAATTTTATATATTTGTTTTTAATTTTTTAAATATACAATGAGTACGATTTATTTATTTTTTAAATCAAGTTTTATTTTTAAAAATTTAATTCCAACTTTCTCAGAAAATTAGTTACAAAATTAAATAAAAATTTGTTTTTTTTTTTATTAAAAAAAAAACTTTCTTTTGAAATAAATTAAAACAAAAAATTTCTGGAAACTAATTTTTTTTTTTCAAAATCATGTAATATTTCATAATAGTTAAATGTTTATTGTATTGTAAAGATTAATTGATATCTTGAAAATAATTCAAAATTTAATTTTTGCTTTAAAATTTTTACATTTTTTTTTATACCAATCTGTGCATCCATATATACTTAGTTTTCTATGGATATTAATTAGATTTAATATTTCAAAATAATCTTTTAGTGATATGATGTTATAACCAATTTCTATTTTTTAACCATAATTTTTGTTACTATTTCAAATTTCTCTCTATGTCATAAAGCAGTTTAAATATATATAGAAATATATATATAGTTTAAATATATGTAGAAATAAACAGAATATTAGGTGTGAGTTAATATATGATAATAGTAAGGAAAGTCGGTTATTGTTTAAGGCTGGAACGGGATCTTTAGCTACAAGAGAATATACATGTAAATGGAAAAATATGGGTGATTTATTTTGTAAATTATGTAAGGAAGAAATAGAAAATATTAGGCATTTGTTAATTGAATGTAAATGCTTGAAAACAGAAAGGGTACATATAATGAAGTTATGGAAGAGTAATATGAAAAAAGTGATTATACAGAAAGTGAGTTATTGGTTTTTATGCTGGGTTTGGTAAAAGATAAGGGGGATTTAGATATAAAGGTTATAGGTAGACAAAGATTATGTTGTGGAAATGGGATGGAGCAGAATATGGGAAAATTTAGAGTGGGGAATGGAAAATAAAGTGGCTAACAGGTTTATCTGGACATAATTGTTGAGATATTCTTGACTTCGTTTAAGGAGAAGCCACAATACATCACATCACAGCTCTTTTGTTACTCAATCAACAATGTTCTGGCCATATATGCGGGATAAACATTGCATTTGTTTATAATTGTTTTTTTATTATTTAACACTTTCACATCTAATTTTTTTAAAAATAAAAATGACAAAACCAAGCATTTATTTATTTTAGTTGCTTGTTGAATGTTATATAAGAGATACTTCCTGGAATTGTGTTCTTAGAATGTTTTCTCACATTATCACACATTTTTCTTATATAATTGAGTGCAAATTATTTTTGAATCAAATTCTTACAACATAAAGAAATTGTGCTATAATAGTTAAAGATATTGATAAATTACTTAATACTTTTGCTCTCATGGAAGCAATTTTTAAATTAATTTCACAAAATAGTGCAATTTAAAATTGTCAATGGTGGCATGACATTTGTTCAGAGATATTTTTAACAGTTTATAGATAATCTTTTTCTGTACCCCGAATAACTTATTGGCAAGAATCATTAAAAACATTTCCATTAAAACTATTATATATCAGTAAAATCTAAGTAATATTTCAATTTTCTCTTCATTTCATATTGTATATATTTTTATAATATATATGGTAAAGATTGATGTGTGTCTAATTGAAAAAAAATATATATTTATTTAGAAAAATAATAGTTAAATTATAGGGAATTTGAATCCAAACTTTCAAGCTTCCTTCAGATATGTAATCTATTTCATATAATCGGTACACATGACCACACATGTGAAAAAGAATGCTGTACCAGCACTCATCAGTTGGTCTAGATCATCATTTCCCGCACACATACATATACAGCGCTCAATTTATTAAACTTGTTAATACTTTTTTGTTCAGTTACACTTAAATTAAACTAGTATCTAAATGAAAAACTAAATCAAAAAATAAAAGTAAATTTTGGTAAATTCATTATATGCAAGTATACACACACACAGATGGACAAACACTTGCTAGAATGTAAAATTATGTTTTAAATATATACAAACACATTCATCTTATAAATTTTCATTTTTAATAAGATGTGATATGTTGGACTATTTCCATCATTTATGAGTGAATGTTGAATGTAAAGAAAATTTTAAACTTTATTTAAACTTTCCAAATACGAACAACTTGTTAGTAATAACACACAAATAGACAATACAAGTTAGTAATTACACAACGATTCAAGTAGTAGTATTCTCCACTCTTCTTCAGGTGTTGCTGGCTTATATGTACAGTGACAATATTCACTTAGAAGTTGAACTCGCATTTTTAGATTCTTGAATATCGAATTTAAGGAAATGCTGTCAAAGGCTCAGTTGGTAGAGTGTTTCTCTTAAAATTCGATATTCAAGAATCTAAAGGTGCGAGTTCAACTTCTAAGTGAATATTGTCACTGTACATATAGGCCAGCAACACCTGAAGAAGAGTGGAGAATAATACTACTCGAATCGTTGTGTAATTACTAACCTGTATTGTCTATTTGTGTGTTATTACTAACAAGTTGTTTGTATTTGGAAAGTTTAAATAAAGTTTAAATTTTTTTTTACATTGAACATTCACTCATAAATGATGGAAATAGTCCAACATATCGCATCTTATAATATACCATCATTACAAACCTTCAGACAAATTCATTTTTAATAATCTTAAATAATAAATACTTTACCAGAAATAATGTGCAAAATAATTTGTCGCCTATTTTGAACTGAAAATTTAATTATGGTTTCACAGAATAGCTTGCTAAGAAGAGCTTTTATTTTAAAGCCCATTAATTTAAATATTAATGGCAAAGAAGCTATTTTATTTTATCCGTTTTTGGACAATATTTTTTTTTTAAAATATGAATTCTATGGAAATTATTAAAAATAAAAATACTAGTTTTTTAAAAATATTTTTTTTATATAGGTTTTTATTTAAATTTAATAATTCTTGCCAAAGCTGTCAGCCTTTCTATTGTATTACATTATCCAAGTTTCATGTGATCCCAACCAGATATTAAGTTCTCTATAAAAATTCTAAAAATATTAAATTATATCATAATTTAACTAAGTTATACAAAATGCATAAAATGTGATGGTAAAGGGATTTAGTATAGGAGTCCATCTGGCATTTTCTTGCATTATGATTATTTCTATGTATGACCAGCTTTTTGTGAACTATATATGAACATTTTATGTGATAGATATAGAAATCAAATTGCTGATAGAATGAAGATGGAAAGAATTTATTTTAGAATTATCTCAGAATTTTGTGCCATAAACTTACAATTTTCTTAATTGTTTGTTCGACATTTTGTTTTAGTGTTATTTAAATTTAAGTTTCAGTTTGCTTTAGCATTTATTTAACTTTTATTATACAAATTCTAATAAACATAAATTTAGTAAATTAAAAATTATAAGAGATGAAAAATAGACTAATTGACTGATGGAAAACAGATAACTTAACTAACTTTGTAAAATTCCTCCAATAATTCTTAATAAATCATCTTTTCAATTATAATTTGCCAGAAGTTTTATAAAAACTTTGTCTTACAAGCAATTAAATTCTTAAAATCAACAAAGTTTTTTCTTTAAAAAAAAAAAGCTTAAATGACTTAATAAACTTTTGAAAACATATTTTTGTTTTTTAAGATCTCACCTTTAATTTATTTCTTTTTTCTAAAAAAAGGAAATAAAATTTAATTATTAACTATTGATTTTAAAACAGGCAAAACTCTCCATACAGTATTGCCACTCAGTACAAGCCAGAGTAATCAATGGATGCCAGAATGCTTGTGCATAAAATCCCCATCTAGTGCATACTCACCCATTATCCCCAGACTAGTTTCTGGCTTGTGGCCTTCGTCAGTGAGGAACCTTGCTTCTGAGAGCACTACAGTTAGATCTTAGGATTGAATGCAACCCTCCAGCAGTCACCTTTTACCTGTACTTAACTACAAAACTATGATGAGTCTTAAACTGAAAACACAACAATATTTTCAATCCAAGCTCATCAGCTTATATAGTCATATAGGTCTGAATTCAGTTCAGTACCTTCACATTTTTGATGTTTTTGTTCTTTAATAACTGTAGACACCACTATCCTATTAGGCAGGATTGGTTTTAAGCCAATAAACATTACATGATCTCCATTTTTTATGCTTGCTTATAACTTATTAAAACAGGCAAAACTCTCCATACAGTATTGTCACTCAGTGCAATCCAGAGTAATCAATGGATGCCAGAAGGCTTGTGCATAAAATCCCCATCTAGTGCCTACTCATCCAATATCCCCAGACTAATTTCTGGCCTGTGGCCTTCATCAGTGAGGAGCCTTGGATCTGAGAGCACTGCACTTTGATCTTATGCACAAGCCTTCTGGCACCCATTGATTACCCTGGCTTGCTCTGAGTGGCAATACTGTATGGAGAGTTTTGCCTGTTTTAATAACAGTTATAAGCAAGCATAAGAAATGGTGATCATGTGATGTTTACTGGCTTAAAACTATTGATTTTGCTGATTTATTGTATATCCTGTTTTCTATTTTAACCATTTGTCATTATTCATAAAACCATCAGAATTTATAGACTAAGAAAATCGCATACATCAGTTAGTATCATTGTCTTTATTATATATAAAAAAATTTATAATTAAAAATACAAAATTTCCACAGAGATTTTATTTCAATCAATGCTATTTTAGTATCAGAAGTGTTTCAAACCCATTCAATCTATTTATAAAACCTTAGAATCACAAATTTATTATTTACTAAATGATCTTTTTTTTTTTTTAAATCAAAACAGTTTAACTATTAACAAAATATAAAAAAATCTGTAGAAATTCTAATCAGGGGATAAAATTACAAGCAGCTTTATTTTATTCTTCAATTATGCCACTGTAGTCTTAAGATTTTGTAGCCATTAATTTTGTAGTTCATGGTTTATTTTGGTCACATCTAGACAGATCAGTGGGAACTTTATTATTGCAAACATTTTTTTATTTTCTCACCAATTATTTAATGTAATAAAAAGAAATTTTATGTACTTTGTTTTTCTTTCTGTTTCGTCAAAATTAAATAAATAAAAATATTCTACAGAAGATCCAAGAGAAAATATAGAAAGGTAATAAATATTAACTATATATTAATTTTTTAAATATCTTAAATTCTTATTATATTTTATATTTTGTCTAGACAATCAGATAGTTAAATTTTGATAAAAAAAAATATAGACTAAATAAAAAAAAAGAACGTTTTTTGAATGTTTGAATTAAAATTGTAGCAAACTATTATGTACTCTTTGTAGATTTGACGAGTCCATTGAACACACACTCTATCAATGTGAATGGTGGACTCGGTTACGGAATATTGCCCTACAGAGGATTACAGGACACAATTCTTCAAATGTCTACCTTAATGATGCATTCAAAAATGAAAATTTTGGCTCCATCCGCTTGGCCACTTTTATAAATTTTATCATATGGAAGATTAGATGTAAGGTATTATTTGATAGAGGGTTGGCTGGTTCTATTGAGGACATTTTCATAAAGTTATTATATAAAACTAAAGAAAGTGATCTAAGAACATGCTTACCTAGACTTGCTCAGCAAACATGGAGTCAATTAAATATTTAGCAATGGCCATGTATATAATTTATTCATGACACTTAGACTTTACATGCCATGAGATTTATATGCCAAATTAGATCGCACCTGATAAACATAACATAAAATTTTACTTTTAATCCTGTACTCTTCATCTAATTTAATAACTACTTAGTCTTTAATGTGTCAGACATGATTGTAAACATGAACTTTATATTACAATGTATATTTTAATAAGTGAAACACAGGCTTAATATATACCATGTGTCTATATATGTAATATAGGGTATATGAGCACAGATTTTCACATGACCCACCACTCTCCA
Source organism: Epiperipatus broadwayi (assembly GCA_028023455.1). Taxonomy (NCBI): domain Eukaryota; kingdom Metazoa; phylum Onychophora; class Udeonychophora; order Euonychophora; family Peripatidae; genus Epiperipatus; species Epiperipatus broadwayi. The sequence continues at coordinate 79,080 of JAQFVV010006958.1, read as the reverse complement.
CTCTATCTAATAACACTGATACACTCAAGCACCTATATGCTGAAAAGATAAATAATCACCAATATACGTATTTCATGCTTTGTGCAAATAAAGATTTTTGAAAAAAAAAAAAAAACTATTGTTAGAAAAAAAACTTATTAAAATATTTCTGATATCTTTGGAGTTAGTTAAAATGTATGAAAGTTAAGGTTTCATATTATATTGCATTTGGAGATACTGTGGCTGCAAATAGTTTTATAATGAATTTTTACCTTTGGTTGATTTAAAAAAACATTGTATCCAGTAGTGTGAATTTGATCATACTTATTAAGTTTTCTTGAGAAAGGTCCATACTCTCAATCATGTATATATGTATGGCCATAATAGGACTGAGTACATAATGCCAATACTAATTATTATTTTAAATGTTTTAAAAAATGAAATTATATGTATCTTTTTGAAAACACCAATGTATTACATGTTGCTATGCTTTGAAATAATATATTTGAATTACATGAAGTTTCTGGATATTTATTTATTTTTTATATATAAACATCACATGACCACCACTCTTGAAAAATGTAATTTTATTGTATTTGATTGACATACATTCCAGTATGGTGTTTGACATGATGGTCTTTATTTCATGTCGCCATAGCAACTTTAATATATTTGTCAATCATCCATATATGTTCTATGCTGGTATATATATACGTGTACATCTATATTTACATACACTCTTTAGCATAGTAAATAACGATTAAAATTCTTAAAATATTTTCTTTGTGTATATTAAACATAAATTTCAGAGTGAATATTAAAACAGTAACATATTATTTTTGTAATAGATATCTAGAAAATATTTTATTATTCTATTATTATTTTTTATTCGTTATCCAAAACATCTGCAGTAAATTGAATAAAAGTTTGTAAAATTTCCATAAGTATTTATGATTGATTGTACATTCTTTTTATTTGTTTTGATTTTGAATTCACTTTTATTGTTGTTGTTAGCTTGTTAACAAATAATTAGCTTATATGTGTAACAATTTGTTTTCTTAGCATACTTGTTTAAGTCAATTACTTTAATATCTACGTCTCATGACAAAAAGTTGCAATCGCTTTTTTTAGTGGTAATGGATAAACATAGGCTACTGTTATTTTATAGTGACTACATCTAACTGTAGTGCCTATATCTATTTTCATGAATAGCACATACATTACATTATCAAGATAGATATAACGAAGACACCTAGAGTATGAATACATTATAACACGGTGTAAGGTTAAGCTATTCTTAAAATATTCCTCTTAAGTAAATAAGTATTTTCAGAAATTTTTTTATTTGATATGTTATTAATAAATAAAGATTTATTTATACTATTGTAAGTGAAGTTTAAACTAAATTATGTTTTGATATAATATTTTAATGACAAAGTGGATGACACATGATAACATTTTTCTTCATATATCAACCAAATGCAGTTTTCTTAAAATATTTTAAAATATATAAATTTATTTTTTTCTATATACTTCAAATTAAAAAGATTCTCGTCATCATTAAATTTATTATACCATAGTAAATTTACTTAGCTGTGAGGTCTATGCTCTGTTTAAATTAAAGTTATAGTTAATTTAGTTATAACATTGTGTAGATTGTCCAAGCATTATGCTTTTTACCAGCACATTAAATTTGACTGATCAAAATAAGAATAAGTATGTATTTAGAATTTATTTTATTTCTACCATTACATTTAATTCGGCTGTATCAGCATGAAGCTATTTTCTACATTGAATTTCATTCTGTATTATACAATATATAAAGTGAATATTTAGAATTATTGTGATTTTGAAATGAGAAAATCTATCAGTAAATGGTATATAATTCTTTATTGACAAGATCATTTGAATCTCTGAGTTTTGTCAATAAAGATACAATAATAAAGAAAAAAAAGACCAAAATCAGAAATGATAAATTTAAATATAAAAATTAAAGCTGAATGATTTCAATATTAAAACCAGGAAGACATCACATAACCCATGCTGTTTACCAGCAATTCAATTTTCTGCATTTCAGCATTAGTTATCATGACAATATCGTAGATAACAGAATATAAAGAAACATATTTTGTTTATTGTGCCCTTTTTTTTTTAATTTGAAAAATGCCTGGAATTGAGCTTACTTTTATGATTTAGACTATTTATTTTAAGCTCATTAGAAACATTAGTAAATCATCTTCATTTATAATATTTGATTTGTTTGTATTTTAATTCACAATGAAAAATTGAATTGTTGAGTGAATAAGCAAAGAATTTATCAAGTGGTAATCTCCCATCATCATCACGAAATCTGGAACTGCATTGAATATTTTTATTTTGTTTTTGCTGAATATTGGATTTTACATTTAGTTATTTATATGTATATTTTTGTAATGAAAGAAAATCGATATTAAAAAAATTTCCTCACATGTCTATATTTCCTCATCTGTTTACAGTTTGATCAAATGATTCCATGTGATGGATTTCTCTACAAAATTCACAATATCCTGCAAATAATATTAATAATTTGTTTTCAGTTAGGAAAGATTGCTTAACATATATTTTTCTTTTTTAGAAATTTAATAAAGTATAGTAGATGTGCCATTTGAAAGAGTTTTTTTTTTTTTTAGCAATTTCTATTTCCTTTTTATTTGGAAATCAATTGGGGAAAGAAAAAAAACTATAAAAAATATAGAAATGAAATTGAATTTCTCTAATGTTTATAAACAAGTTTTACTCTGAATCAAAATCTATAAAATAAGATTTAATCACTTTATAATATCGATTTTTTTTAATTTGTAACTATATATGTATGCATACACACACTGTTCAAAACAAAATGGCATATTTCTGTTTACCATTTTATTTTTTATATATTATTACCATCTATAATTGTCATTATTTGTATTTAAAATTAGTAGTAAGGTAAAACAGAGTATCAAAATATTATATTGGAATAATTTAATGAATAATCGTTATTTATATTTAAATTCTTGTAAAAATTGAGGGTGAGCGTGTGAAAGCCCCAAAGTCCAAAAATGTTGAAGCTGAAATATTCGAGTCTAAACATCAGGAATACAAGCTATCAGAACAGCGAAAACAAGATCAATTGAAGTGGGAAAGCAATAATTGCTGTTCTGAAGAAACATCCCAAAAAGAAGATTATTGTTTCTGTATTTGAACAGACTTTTTGCATTAAAGAATGATTTTCCAGTCTTGCGTTGTTAGCCGAGAGGTATCGCAGCCGCCATGCAAGCATATAGTTGGTTGCAGACGGTTGTGGGTTCGCGTCCCGGCCGATGCTATGACACATGGAAAAAAAAAAAGAATGATTTTCCACACAAGACTGATAATTTAAATATCAAATAAAAGTCTTTAATCAAAGAATAAAAAAATTGAGGGTGGGGGTAATCGCTTATTCTATTTATAGAAACTCCAAAAACATTGTATCATTCTAAAAGAATGATTTTGGGCAACATATAGAAGTTTTTGGCCTGACATCATAAATAAATAAGCAGAATGATATAAATAAATATCGGGTACATAAATTATCATTATAATTCAAATGGAAATTTAATCATGAGATATAGAAATAGTAATTCAGTTTTATCTTAAAGTGAAAAAAAAAATTTTTTTTCTGAGTTCTGGTTGATGGTATTTGTAGCATAGTTTGTCACCATGGTTACATGATTTTTTTTTTTCAAACACAATAAATTTTCAGTAGAAAGTATAATATGCTTAATGATTTATTGAAACAGATTTGTCCTGAAACAAACAATTGCCTCTGCAATTATAGAAATTGATGTGAATATGGTGAATAAAAATGCTCACATTAAATATCAGTAAATTTGCTGTCTGGCAGATAAAAACGTTGAAGTTTGTTCTGTATAAATTCGTCTAATTGTTAAGTCTAAATCTTCAAATAAATTTGATGTTTGTGTTCAGTTATAAAGATAATTTATATAGATTATATGTATCCGATATTTACACATACAACATATAGAAGCTTTTGACATGACATCTTACAATAAATTAGTGAATAATATATATATATATCCCAAGCACATAAATTATTCCTGTAATTATGCCCCAAGTGAAAACTTAATTATGCAATCAAACTTACAATAGGTGTCGCTAGAGGACGCTGTTGGTATACATAAATGGAAAAATGTGGGTGATTTGGTCTGCAAGTTATGTAAGGAAAGCATAGAAAATATAAGGCATATATTAATTGAATGTAAATGCCTGAAAGCAGAAAGGGTACAAATAATGAAGTTGTGGAAGAATCAATATAAACAAAGTGATTATACAGAAAGTGGGTTCTTGGTTTTTATGCTGGGTATGGGAAGAGATAACTGAGATTTAGATATAAAGGCCATGGAGTTGTCAAAGATTACATTGTGGAAATGGTATGGAGCAAAATAGAGAAGAAAATGGGGGAAAACTTAAGGTGGAGAATGGAAAGGGGAAGTAAAGTGGCTAAGAGATTTCTCTGGGTATAGTGGCTGTGAGTTTCCTGACTCCGTATAAGAAGGTCACAGTGCATCACATTGCATACAGAATTTTTAGGTAGTGTACAGAGGTGAAAAGAAAATTGGATGGAAGAGAGATAGATTTAATTGGATTTGGAAAGATTGGGAAAAATATTGCTAACATTTGGAAAGTGATTTGATATGCCATTTTAAATAGAATATATATTTGTGTGTGTTTACTGCAAGAATGCTTTAAAACTAAGTTATATTTAAGATTAGTTGGTTTTTTATTAGGTTTGCTATTAAAGACTCTTTGAGTTTAAGAAATACAGTTATTTAATTATAAAAGAAGATAACGTTTGATGGGTAAGATTAGAAAGCACATTTTCAATCGCCATTAAAAAAAAAGAAGTTTTTCTCCATTTGTATAATGATGTTTGTAGAGTAAAAATTTAAATATGGAGTAGGGGACTTGAAAAATAAGGAATATAGATTGCATTTGTGTCCCACAATGTATATATAATGGTCAGAAGGAAATTAGGTATGTTGTGGTAGAGTGTATTGTATGTGATAAGTTTATCATTTGAAATGTTTAAATAAGTAGGAAGGATATAACAGGAGTATGGTTATCTAGATCATGTATAAATGTGATAAAAGAGGTGAAAATGGTTTCTAAGGGTAGATAGTTTAAAGAGAAAGTCAGGAGAAATGGAGCAAAATGTAGTTAAGGAAGATAGAATAGAGTAGGTATTTAATGGAGTGACAAGAGATATGGATGACAAAATAAATAATGCAATTGAGATGATTAGTCAAAGAATATGTAAAATAGGGGAAGAGGTCAAGGCTGTAGAAGCAAAATTAAATTCATTAGAGATGAAGTGTGAGAAGATTAAGGAAATAATGAATAGAAATGATATGCAAGAACTAGATAAGGAAGTCCATAGGAGATTTTCTAATTAGAGGATATGGAGATTTAATTGCAATGGTAAACAGAAATAGGCATGTAAGAGTATGTGTACTTGGAACTAGAATTAGGGATATCACAGATAAAGTAAAGAAACAAGGGAGTAGAGATGTTTATGTTATGGTATGGACAAATAATTTGTCAGAGTCATCAGACAGAGTAAATGGATCAGTATAAAGAATTGATTAGTAATTTGAATAAGATTAAAGAAAGAATAGGTTAGGAATAGTTGGATTATTACCAAGATTCAACAATAGGTATATGTTAGATAGGGTATGTTTTATAAATGAGAGATTGAAAAAATTATGTGAGAAATAATTAAATAATGCTGTTATGGATGTGTGATATTTTTTTATTAATAAGAGAGAGTTGTATAGTGAAAATGGATTGCACTTAGTAAAACAAGGAAGTAAAGCATTAGGGAGTTTGATTTATAAGAAATATCGGTAATAGTATGAATACTGAACCCTACCGCTTGATGGCATTGATTTTTCACACAATGCACATCAATATACCATTTTAGCGGCCTAACTTATGGCTAACACTACAACAGTGTTGTTTAGAGCCATAACAGGCTGCCTAGAGGGCGATGTATCCTACAATTACGTAACAAAATACTACATCCATTGACTTGTGACAGTATTCCTCAAGTGAGTGCAATTCACCTCTCCCTACAATCTGATTTGATGGTGGCCATATTTGAAGAATGCAAAACTATTAAAAAATTCATTGTGGAAAAATTTTGAGAAAGCGTAGTGAATTTAGTATTACATATTAAGAATTGTCAGGCCATCACGCACACCTCCCTATGATTTTGAACTGCACACAACCTGAAAAGGTTAGAGTTTTCAGCAGAGTTCTGCTGAGTTCATGCGCAAATTCACATCTATGCATGAATTCGTGCAAGAACAGTAAAATGTCAGCATGGCAAATGTTCAAAATTAATTGAAGGGGAGTGAATTGCTGGCCACAGAAGTTGATGAAATTGTGTTTTTCCAGAAAGAGAACAAACATCCTCTGCCAGATGTGAAGCTATGTGTTTGTGGGAGGAGCATGGTTTTAGTTAACTACAGGATCTGGGGAATTCCATTGCCACTTCTGCAAGCATACCTGGAGTCTGCATAAGGGAAGTTGGTTGGACGGTTCCAAAATTCCATTACTTACAGTTTTGAGGCTCATCTCCCCACCCCTCTAAAAAAATGTTTTTTTTAAAAAACGAACTGTTTAATTAAGGCTTTTTGAAAAAGGCAAAAAATAAAGGAAGAACTTTTTGCTATCATATAAAAGTTTCGGTAGTGTAAATATTTTAAAAAAAAAAAACACCTTATAATAGGAAAATAAAAGATGATAATTAAAAATCAAACTACCCCCCCCCCTTTTCCATCCTCTAAAAACTAACTGTTGGTTTATTAAAAATGAATTGATTAATAAGGCTTTCCAACAAAAAAAAAAAGCTCAAAATCAATAAAAAGTTGATAATTTAAAAGCATACCAACCCCCCCCCTCCAATAATTCGTATATTTTGTTAATCTATCTCTTTATATGTATTCTATATTTGAATACATTTAAAATTAATATGCGAAGTTTCCAGTACATCGGGAAAAGATACTAAAAGACGAGAATTAAAATTCAAACCAATCCCCCTCCACCCTCTAAAAACCAACTGTTGGTTTATTAATTAAAACTGAATTGTTTAAGGCTTTAAAAAAGCTCAAAATCCAAAAAAAAAAAGGTGATGTTTATTAAAAAGGTAAAAAAAAAAAAAAATGTACGAGTTTTATGTATAGAAAGGGGTAAAAAATTTTTTTTTTTACCATATATTATGTAATGAAACCGATAATTCAAAATCAAAAAAAAAAAAGCTCAAAATCAAAAAAAAAGGTTGATGATTTAAAAGCAAACCAACCCCCCCCCCCACACACACCATATAAAAACAAAGTGTTTGTTTATTAAAAAACAAAAACATGAGTTTTATGTATAGAAAGTGGGAAAAAAATTTTTTTTGTACCACATAGTATTCTGTAAAGAAAACGATGGCCTGTGAATCAGTATATTGATATGCATTGGGCAAAAAGAGCGCCATCAAATGGTAGGATTCAGTATTCATACTATTACCAAAATATCATAGTTCAGTAAATTTATAAAGGGGGTGGGTAGGGTTTTAAACTATAGTATTATCAAAAAGAAGAATGGACGGGGTATATATAAGAAATAAAGGATAGCTGATTTAGATATAAATGTAGATGTGAAGAGAGAATGGGTTTGTAAAATTAATGGTAAGCAAGTTACTTACAAGTGTAATAGAGAAGAAAGAGTCAAAAGAATTTATAAGAGAGTAGTAAGCAAAGAAAAAATTGTTAAAATTGGATATTTGAATATACAAAATGGTAGGAGACTAGAAAAGTGGCTGAAATTAAAGAAAGCAGTTAAAAATGAAGAGCTTGAGATATTAGCAGTAGTGGAAATACATCTAAGAGAAGAATAAGAACTTACCCTGGAAGATTTGGTATGGCAGGATATAAATAGAAAAGGAAAAGAAAAAAGGGGTGGTGTATAGGAGTTATGTCAAACAAATATTTAAATACTGTTAAGTGTCAAGAACATTTGTGGTTTGAGATAAGGTTAGGAAGACAAGAATGGATGGTGGCTATAGTGTATATGACCACTGGAGATAGTCAAACCATAATGGGATGGAACAATAGCATATATGAATGTCTAATTAAGAATATACAAGGTTTCATAAAAAGGGGGGGAAATAAGGGTTATAGGGGATATGAATGGTCATATAGAAGATATTGATAATGCAGATAACAAGAATGGACAGCTTTTGAAGAATTTTTGTCAGAGAGTGAATCTGAGTATTGAAATTTTGTTAAATACTTATGAGAGACAATACACATGGTCTAGAAATAATATATTTCACACAATATGTTATGTATTAGTAGAGAAAAAGGGAATGAATAAAGTACGGAAAATTAAAGTGTTTGATAATGAAGAGAGAGAGTATGTAATAATGATCATAATTTCTTTATAATAGAAATAGTTAGTAATGTGATGGAAAATAGTAGTAAAAGTAAAAAGGATAATGAAAGATGTGGATGGATAATGAATAAGAATAAGTTAGAAGAATATAAACTAAAAGTAGAAGAAATCATGGAAGAGTTTGTTGAGAATGAATATAAGGACTAGTGTGGTGAAATAGAAAAAGTGGCAAATAAGGTTTTAGGTGAGAATATTCAGAAGAATAAAAATAATAGGAAAGTGAGAATTAATAAAACTGTAAAAGAGAGGGGAAAGCATGTAGAGAATATAAATGTGCTATTAAAAACAAAGAAAGTGAAAAAAGATGTTAATATTAATGGGGAAAGTATTTTTTAAAAAAGAAGTTGGCTAAAATAGATAGAGAATGAAATTAAATAGTAAATTATTGGAGAATATTAATAGTAAATTATTGGAGAATATTAATAAAAGTGGAAGAGATGGGAGTAATATTTTTTGGAAATATATTAGAAGGAATGTAGGGGAGAGAGAAATAGTATTACTAGATGATGAGGAAAAAAGTGTAGCTCTAGAGAAGAGTTAGAGACAATCTTAAATAAGTATGTAATGAATATAGAAACAATGTTAAATGTGAAGAACAGAGTGATAACAAACAAAAGCATATAGTAATAGAAGTATGAGGTTTACAGGAAATGAATTGAATGAGGCAAGGAAGATATTGAAAAGTGAATAGGCAAAGGGTTTAGATGGATGACCAGCAGAAATGCTGATGAATTTAGGAAATAGGACAAAATTAATTCTATTATCATGCTTTAATAAGATGGCACAGAAGATAGAATTTCCAGATAGCTGGAATAATACAAGAGTGAGGCTACTATTTAAAGGAAAGTGTAATGATTATAGAAATTTAAACAAATATAGACCAATAATGGTAAATGTCAGTATTATATAAAGTTTATGCATATAAGGGTCACAAAATGGATGGAAGAAAATAATATTAGTGGGAGAAATGCAAGGAGGTTTTTGATCGGATAGACTATAGGAGATAGTTTACTTGTAGTCACACTACTTATATGAATATGGTCTTTATACATATAGAAAAGGTATATGATAGAGTAAATAGAAATAGATTATAGCTAAGTTTAGAAAATTCGGGAATGAATGGAGCTTTAGTGGATATTATTAAGAAATTGTATGAAAATAATTACTATGGGTATCAATTAGGAAATATAGAATTGGTTAGAGTTAGAAGTGGGTTGGGACTAAAGCAAGGACATCTTATGTCATCCATTTTGTTTTTGTTACATCTGAGACAAATGGAGAGAGCAATAGGGAGAGGGGAAGTGACACCATTAATAGATGGCAAGGAGTGTATATATTACCAGGAATTTTATTTGCTGATATGTTCTTGTGCACAGAAAGTAGAGAAGATGTGGAAGTTATGCTGAAGACATTCACAAGGATGGATAAAGAGATGGGAATGAAATGTAGTGAAGGAAAATCAAAAATAATGATAAATGCTGGGGAATGAGAAAAGAAAGAATTTTTATTGGGAGGGGGTATAAAGTTAAATGTGGTGAATAGGTATAATAATTATTTGGGAATTGTCTTAAGTAATCATTGAAATTGGCTGGATGAATGGGAGAAAATATTGATAAATGAAACAGAAAAGAAAGGAATTGATAAAGAAATCAACAGTGTTTTCATGAAATAAATAAATTGTATGGAGGGGAGTGGCAGCAGGGTTAATGTATGGTAACAATGCATTATGTTTTAATAAAGGGGTGTTAGATTACTTAGAAAAAGTGCAAAGAGAAATAGCAAGACATGCATTAGATGCAGATGTGTGGACAGCAAAGGAAACAATTCAAGAAAAAATGGGATGATCAAGTTTTTATATGAGAGATGCAAAAAGCAAAGTGAAAATGTTTGTTAAATTGCAATTTATGGATAATAAGAGAAAAACCAAAAGAGTATTTAATTGGATTATGAGTAAAGACAGGCATCAATATGGGCGAGAAAGTAGTACTGTATGCAGAAGATTTGGATAAAGGCTTTATGTCACTATACTTGTTACAAAAGATAGGATGATTGTGTTAGGGGAGGATTGTTGAGTGTTATAATGGCAAAGAATGCAATAGAAGAATAGTTACATTAATAAAAAATAGAGTTGGAGAAATGGAGAACTAATATGGAGAGTAAAAAGAGTTAAATATATATAGAAGTAAATAGAATATTGGATATGAGTTAATTTATGATAATAACAAGAAAAGTAGTTTACTGTTTAAGACTCGAGCAGGATTTTTAGCAACAAGGGAATATACACACAAATGGAAAAATGTGGATCATTTAATCTGCTAGTTATGTAAGGAAAGCATGGAAAATATTAGGCACTTGTTAATTGAATGTAAATGCATACATGCAGAATGAATGCAAATAATGGAGTTGTATGAGAATAAATATAAACAAAGTGATTATAGAGAAAGTGGATTAAAACAAGCAAAGCATAGGAAATAGTGATCATCATGTGATGAGAAAGTTGGTTCTTGGTGTTCATGTTGGGTTTGGAAAAAGATAAGGAACGTCTAGATATAAAGGCTATAGAGTGGACAAAGATCATGCTATGGACATAGAATAGAGCAGTATAGAGAAGAATATGGGGAAAACTTAGGGTGGTGAATGGAAAGGGAAAGTAAGACGGATAACAGGTTTTTGTGGGCATAGTGGTTGAGAGATTCCTGGCTTTGGTAAAGAAGTAGATATATCACATCTCAGAAAACAATGAAGTGAAGCATTATGGGGCTTGATTTATGAAAAATGTTATATTTCAGGAAACTTATAAAGGGTGCTAAGGTTTTAAATTATAGCATTAGCAAAAAGAATTTTTAAGGATGGATGAGATGTAAGAAGTAACAGAGTGTAGCTTATCTAGATGTAAATATAGATGTGGATAAGGAATTGGTTAGTAAAACTAACGATAAGCAAACTAACTACAAATGTAATAGAGAAGAAAGAGTTAAAAGAATTTATAAAAAGTCAGAAAGAAAGGAAGAAATTGTAAAAATTTGATATTTGAATATGCAAGCTGGTCAGAGACTAGAAAAATGATTGGAATTAAACAAAGCACCTTAAAAATGAAGGGCTTGAGGTATTAACAGTAGTGGAAACACATTTAAGAGAAAAATGTACACCGGAAAAGTGTATAAATAGAAAAGAATAGGAGCAATGTCAAAAAAAGTATTTAAATACTATAAGGTATCAAGAACATTTATGGTTTATGATAAAGTTATGAAGACAAGAATGGATGGTGGCCATAGTGTATAAAATGGAACAAATAAGCAATACTTTATGTCAATTTAAAAAAAGTTATAATGGTTTAAAGGTAATGAAGATTAATATTAAACAATGGATATCTTTTCCATTTATTTCAAATCCACAAATGAAATTTTTTAAGGATATATATAAGAATGTGTTTAATGTTTCATTCTACGTTCCAAACAATATTAATAAATTAGTCAGTAATTCTAAGGATGTCATACCTGTCAAGCAGAAAAGTAATGTCATATATCAATTTTTTTGTGATTGTATGCTATCATATATATGTGAATCTAGGTGCAGTATTGAGAAGAGATTGAGGGAGCATGAATTAATGGTTATTTAATGTCTCCTTCAGTTTTCTTTGATCATGAAAAAACATTTTAATTTGATTTTGAAAATGTGAAAATTTTTCATGAAGAGAGAAACCATAATAAAAGAAAAATTAAGGAGGCAATTTTTATAAATAGGAATAAAATGCATTTGATAAATAGACAGGCTGCTAACATTAAAATACGAGATTCGTGGTATTTGAATTGATGATGTTTGCTTCCGCTTTGTTTTTGAATTTAATGGCAGTTGAGACAGGGTTAAGAAATTAATTGAAAGTATTTCTGCAGATTTAAGGATTGTTTATAATAGTTTATTACCATTAAATTTATTATTTTTATTGTAAGTAAACAGATTATTGGATATGAGTTAATTTATGATAATAGCAGGTAAAGTAGTTTAAGACTGGAACAGATTCACTAGCAACAAGGGAATATATACATAAATGGAAAAAGGTGGGAGATTTAATCTGTAGTTTATGTAAGGAAGACTTTGAAAATATTAATCATTTGCTAATAGAATGTAAATGCTTACAAGCAGAAAATGTACAAACAATGAAGTTGTAGGAGAATAAATATAGACCAATGATTATACACAAAGTGAGTTATTGGTCTTTATGCTGGGGTTGGGAAAAGATAAGGAGGATCGAGATACAAAGACCATGAAGTGGACAAAGATGATGTTGTGGAGATGGGATAGAGCATGATGGTGAAGAATGTGGGAAAAACTTGGGGTGGGGAATGGAAAGAGAAGGTAAAGTTGATAACAGGTTTTTCTTGGACATATTGGGCTGAGAGATTCCTGACTTTGATAAAGGAGAAGCTATATCACATCTTATCACACAGTAAAAATTAGCATAATAATCAAAGGGTCAACCATATCCAGAAAATAGTATGCTGCCATCAACGGCGAATCATTATCAACAAAAGCTACAAGAGGCAGAGTTATATCATTTTTGCCTTTCTTTCTGAAAGATTTTGAAAATCCAAGATTTATTTATAGCTCTAAAACTTGCTGCTTGCACAACTTCCACGAATATTTGACATTCTAAAGTTTTATATATCTCAGCCAATTTATATCATCTCTGCTGACAAGAAGACAAATTTTCTTTCAAAAAGAATCTACACAATCAAGGATTATATCCAAAATTATTCGTCCTTTTCTTAAAACATAAACAATGCTATTTTCTTTAAATAATTTATGACTAATATCCATGTGCCCATTAGGAGTAAAAATTTTAGAATCTGCAATAAAGGATAAAATAGAGCCCTGTCTCCTACCTCATGTTTCACATACTCAGTTTGCAATAAGGGAAAGATTAGTGGTACTAACTAATTACTATATTATGAAATTATTCATATTTATAAATATGTAAAATGTCGAGGTACTTCTATACATTGTGTTAATACTCTACTGTAATATTAAGAATTAATTAAATTATCAGATCACAGGTGAGCCAGATAATATTTTCTGTACTTCATTTTCTTCACACTTTTAAAATAATCATTTTAGAATATTTTTAAATTTTAATAAATTGATAAAATCTCAGAAACAATAATTAAAATGCATTAAAATATTAAAAGTAAAAGCAAATTAAATTTATATCTTTGAAACAATCTGGACTTAAAACAAGGTGAACTTAAAAAGATTTTGCTTTTTTGCTAACAACATGTATTCCTCATATCTATCATTTGAAGTATGATCGTAAAATAACAATGTTAATTATTTACATGGAAAGTGTTTTAATTTTATTTCAGAAATTGTAAATAAAATAATAATAATAATTGTCAAGCGTTGGTGGTCGAGAGGTCAGCACAGCCGCCTTAAAAGTAGTTGCCCCGGGTTAATGGGTTCACTTCCCGGCTGATACTATGACACATGGAAAAAAAAAAAAAGAAATTGTAAATAGTTTATAAATTTAAATAATTACCAAAATGTCAATGATCTGTAAAATAGAATGTTTCTCAAACAACAACAAAGTAGTTTACTAGAACATTTTGATAAAATAAATTTAACACTTCTATAGATATTTGTATTCAAATAAAGGATTGGCATTCTAGTTAAGGGAAAGAGCCTTTAGAAAACTAATAAATGAGGTTGATTTTTGTAGCACATGTAATAAATTCATTGAACCAATTTTATCTATGTCAGAAGCAGTTGAACCGCTAACCGCTTCAACTATTTATATAGAAAGTAGGTTGAAGTAAAGAAGGGTTCCCCTCTTTTCTTCCAAAATGTAAGCTTGTGGTTAAGACCTGTAGAGGTCTCTACTATCACATTTTTATGCACATATTCTTGAGGTTACAGCCTTAGTAAATATTACTTATAGTAATCAAGATAAAATGTAATTCCTCAAGTGACTTTATGTAATGTAAGGCTTTTAAATTTTTTGATAATGTGATTAATGTGTATAGATGAGTGTTACATTTCTTTTCTTTTAAATCCCATTCTTTTATAAAGCATCATTTATCATCCATTACTGATTCAGTTTGAATCAACATGTTCAAATAATAGTTTTGTTAGATCTGAGCACGTGAAGCTATTCAATACTTCACTGATTAAGTCTACATATCTTATTACACATCAATACTCGCAAAATCAATACTCATGAAATCTTTTGATTTACAGTGAGTCAGTGGAAAGATCTTATGGTTAAAAATCTATTACGATAATTTAAAGTTGCAATTATAAATTTATTAAATGCACATTGATTACATAAGTAATATTTACTATGGCTGTAACTTCAAGAATATGCATGTAAAAATGTGATAGTAGGGACCTTCTCTGAAATTAATGAAGTTACCTGTTTTTTCACTGGAGAACACATCAGTCATCTAATTCTCACTTTGTATGAAATGATTGTCAATAAGACAGTTACCATAAAATATATTTCTGCAGACTGCATGTCTTATTGGAAATATTTTGATTAAAAATTATCTGGATTTATTTTATAAATAAAATATGTTCTCAATCATTAAATAATAACCAATGAGGAAGAAAGTGTGTATTATTGACACAAATCATTCAAATCTTGTAATTATATAGAAGGGTGTTTACCAGTATTCAGTTCCATTTAGAAATGGCATTTCTGCCATCTTTCCTAAAGTTTTAGCTCTATAATTAAATTTTACAGAATTGACATTATGAATTTTGGTTGAAGTAATCAATCCAGACAAATAAAGTATTTGATAATATGCATTTTCCTTAATATACTTTCAATCTATTATTCCAAATATGTAGACATACAAAGGCAGGTTGCATTTTGCCACTTATACCCATTTAGTTGTTAAAAAAATATTTTTGGTGTAGAAAAAAAAATCACTTCGAATTATAAGTGAAAACATTTTTTTATATAACTAATATGGATTCTCATTAATTTCTATTTAATACATAATTTAGGTTTTTATGATTTTATGATATCGCTATCATCAGAGTCTGTTGATGATGTTTGTGATGATAAAGTAACAAAGTTGTAATGTTCAATCTTTTTATATAACTTGATCAAAATAAGAAAATGGAGATTTTGTTTCAAAACTAGTTATCAAATGTTTAAATAGTAAAGATATAGCAATGTTTGGAAAATACTATAATAATATTGATATTTAAGAAAGGTAAGAAAGAAAATAGTAGAAATTATAGATTAATTTTCATCAGATCTGTATAAAATGTTTACTAAGGTTATTACAACTCATCTCTATATAGACTCATTGGATCTCAAAATCAAACAAAAATAATATATTGGATTTAAAAGTGATTACATCACAATATATCATATATAAAAGTGTTGAGATTTATTATAAAGAGGATTAATAAATGTGAGTATATGCTTTGGAATTTGTAGGTTATGCAAAGGCATTTGGTTCTATAAGGATTTCAGTAGTGATTAAAGCTTTGGAACATCAAAACATAAATCCAAGATATTGTCATATTCAAATATGTTTCCCAAACAGCAATGATTATGTTAATTGGTGCCACAAAGATTAATATTAACCCAATACATTTTATAGCAGTTTTATATATAAAAAAAAAACTTTATGGATTAAAATGAGAATTTACGGAATCAAAGTAAATGGAGATTATTTGAACAATCTCAATTTTATGCAAACAATGTTTCAGAGTTTCAGTGCTGGAGTTGGGCTACATATTTTACTGATGAAATGACAATAGATGGATAGCTGAAGTTTTAAACTAGATCATGAAAAATTGTAAAAGATCTAGAATAAGACTATGGGTATGATAGCTGGATAAGAAAATTTGCTTTAATGATGTGGAGAAGAGAAACCATGGATTGTTAAAACTATTAAATTTGGATTGACCTTTATGCTAATGGTTGAAAAGGATGGCCATTGATCACTTTTGGATTTAAGATTTGATTGCTTGTTAGAAAAGAAATACAAAAGTGGCAAAAAACATGGCAAATGATTGAGGATAGGATTTATTAAAAATATGTTCTGAAATGAAAGACATGTTGCAAGCATCCCTAATATCATGACTGGATATCTGTGATATAAAATATTAATTTCATACTGGATTGGATCTTATCTGAGCATTTTGTTAGAAGAGATGACAATAAATTGAAAACTAGTCTTAACCTGGACTTCAAAAGATTGTAAGAAATCATGTGAAATGAGCGGATAAAAAAATTCTGGAGTAATTGGAAAAGCTTTGCAATATAATAATGGGATTAAAGTTGGAAAGATATTCAATGTGAAGTTAATAAATTTCTTGAAAATAAGATGTTGATTTACATATTCCTTTAATTTTAAAATTAATATTATTTTTTAAACATCCTTAATAGATTATTTTATTTATAATGTGATGTGATGTATTATGACTTCTCCTTAAACGAAGTCAAGAATATCTCAGCAATTATGCCCAGATAAACCTGTTAGCCACTTTCTTTTACATTCCCCACTCTAAATTTACCCATAATCTACTCTATCCCATTTCCACAACATAATTTTTGTCAACTCTATAACCTTTATATCTAAATCCCCCTTATCTTTTCCCAAACCCAGTATAAAAACCAATAATTCACTTTCTGTATAATCATTCTTTTCATATTTATTTTTCCACAACTTCATTATATGTACCCTTTCTGTTTTCAAATATTTACATTCAATTAACAAATGCCTAATATTTTCAATTCCTTCCTTACATAATTTACAAAATAAATCACCCATATTTTTCCATTTACATGTATATTCTTTTGTAGCTAAAGATCCCGTTCGAGCCTTAAACAATAAACTACTTTCCTTACTATTATCATATATTAACTCGCACCTAATATGCTGTTTATTTCTATATATATTTAAACTCTTTTTACTCTCCATACTATTTCTCCATAAACAAGGCAAAACTCTAGTAGCGCCACCTTGTGTCAACCAGAGTAATCAATGGATGCCAGAAGGCTTGTGCATAAAATCCCTATCTAATGCATATTTTATGTATTACACTTTTTTTCATTTAATTAATTGTTGTTTTAATTGTAATATAGATTGCTGCTGATTTAATAGTAGATTAGAATACAAAGTAATTTTTGTAGTTCAGTGAACGTTTAATTTAATGAATATTTTGCATTAAAATTTATATAATATTGAGACAGTTTTATTACTAAGTTTGATTTAGCCAAAAGATAGTTTTTGTTTTTAAAAATAAGTTTAATTTTGTTGAATTACTGATGTGTATCAGTTTTCTTGGAATAAGTTTCGCTTCTGGCCAATTACAAATTTATTATCAAATCATATTTTAAAAATAAATAGTATCTTAATATTTTTACATACTTTCATTATATATATATATCAGTTGGTTCACATTACCATCTCCACACATATATACAATTAGTACTCAGCTTTACATTAAGATAACCAATTTTCATACTTTAATGAGTGCTGGTTTAGCACGAAATACGTTTGTTGGTGATTATTTATCTTTTCAACATGTGTGTGATCAGGTGAGTCAGCAATATAAGATGGCATTGAGAGTTGTAGGTCGTGTGAAAGTCTGAGTTCGAATCCCGCATATATTACATATATAAATGCAGGTGTAAGCCTGCACAATGTATTAAAATAGATTATGCAGAATATGCACGTGCAAACACACTCAATTTGATTTAAAAACGCATTTTAACTATTCTTCACATTAATGCTTTTCGTATTTTTTTTTGTTAAATTGTTTTTTTTTAAATGTAGATTTTAAAATATGTTTTTGATTTAATAACCCAATTAATTTAATGATTAAACGATTATAATTCTTCATGTCGCAGTTTACATATAACTATTGTGTTTATGGCTGTTTCCCTGCCAGATTCATGTGTAGAAGATCTTGTTTTGCTCTGGAGAAAAAAATGAAATGGTTTATCTTCTGAGTTCTTTACAATTATTGAAGTTATTTGTAAACTGGAGAAATATTCTAGAAGCACAAAAATCAATAATTTGAAACATAAAAGTTCGCGCCAATTGATTATTAAAGTAAAAGAAAACAGAGGTGGATCTTTGCATTACAGATTTAGAAGAAAATGAGAATAAATCTCCGAGAAGAAATTTGTGTATATTAAAAATATATAGACGCGTCTATGTAAAGATTGTTAAATAAATAAACAGTAGTCATTCATAAAAGAAAATGACTAAAGAGAGTTAGAATTACAAATAATAATAATTAAAGATGTATTTTGCAATCACTATATAAATCAACACTTGAATCATAAATATATCTATATATATATCGCATTGTTCTCATCGTCTGTTTATTAGACATACTTTATTACATTCATGTCTTTTAATCTCTTCTAAAAACATTTCTTTCTGAAAGATTTCATCGTCTTACCTAATTGTAATTTCCATTATATTTTGTCTTCATCCATGGTCTTCTCAGAACAATCACTATTACACTTCTTTAGAGTTCATATGATGATCACCATTTCCGATGCTTACACAAGCTGTTAAAACAGTGACAAATTCTCCATACAGTAGTGCCATCTAGTGCAAGCTGTAGGAATCAATGGTTTGAGCATAAAATTCCTATCTAGTGCCTACTCTTTCTCTATCATGAGACTAGTTTCTGGCTTGTGGCTTTCATCAGTGAGGAGTCTTGGATCTGAGAGGACTGTACCTAGATCTACCTAGATCTTAGGATCTAATGCAACCATCCAGCAGCCATCTTTTACCTTTTTAGTTAACTATAAAGCTATGAGTCCAAAATGAAAACAGATAATATTTTCAATCCATGCTCATTCGCTTATATAGTCATATGTCTCCTCACTGATGAAGGCCACATACCAGAAACTAGTCTGGGGATATTGAATGAGTAGGCACCAGATAGGGATTTTACACACAAACCTTCTTGAATCCTTTGATTACTATGACTTGCACTGAGTGACACTACTGTATGGAGAGTTTGGCAATGGAAAGAAATTGAAAAGTGGAAAGGCAAGAGATTTAGATGGATGGGCAGCAGAGATAGTGATGAATTTAGGAAATATCATGTTTTAATAAGATGGCACAGAAGAGAGAATTTCCAGATAGCTGGAATAATTACAAGAGTAAGGCTACTCTTTAAAGGAATGGCTAAAGATCATAGAATGTTAAATTATAGACCAATAGCAGTAATGTCAGTATTATGTAAAGTTTTTGCATATATGGTGGCTGAAGGGTCGCAAAATGGATGGAAGAAAATAATATAGCTGGAGAAATGCAAGGAGGTTTTTGATTGATAGGTATACAGGAGATATTTTATTTATAATTACACAACTTATAGATATGAGTAGGAATATAGGTCAACAGTTATATATGATTTATAGATATAAAGAAGACATATGATAGAGTAAATAGACATAGATTATGAGTAAGTTTAGTAAAATTGGAAATAAATGGAGCTTTAGTGCATCTTATTAAGAAATTGTATGAGAATAATTTACTATATGTATCAATTAGGAAATATAGAATTAGTTGAAGTTAAAAATGGGGTGGGAGTGAGACAGGGATGCCCTATGCCACCTATTTTATTTTTGATATATTTGAGAGAAACAGAGAGAGAGCAATAGAAAGACTATGAAGAGGGGTAGAGATACCTAATTAATAGGTGGCAAGAGAGTATATACAGTATCAGTCTTTTATTTGTGGATATCATCTTGAGCACAGAAAGTAGGGAAGAGATGGAAGTTAGACTGAAGACATGGTAAAGAGATGAGAATGAAATTTAGCTAAGAAAAATCAAAAGTAATGATAATAAATGCTGGGGAAAGAGAAATGAAGGAATTTTTATTGGGACGTATAAATTTAAATATGATGAATAGGTATAACTATTTGGGAATTGTCTTAAGTAATCAGAGAAATTGCTTGGATGAATGGGAGAAAAAATTGATAAATGAAGCAAAAAAGAAAAGAAAGCAACTGATAAAGAAATTAACAGTGTTTTCATATAATAAATTTGAGGTAGCTAGAATTGTATGGAAGGGAGTGGCAGCAGGGTTAACTTAAAGTAATGATCCATTATGTGTTAGTAAAGGGGTGTTATATTACTTAGAAAAAATACAAAGAGAAATAGGAAGAAATTCAAAAGATGCAATTCAAGGAGAAATGGGATGGTCAAGTTTTTATATGAGAGATGCAAAAAGCAAAATGAAAATGTTCAGTAGATTGCTATTTATGGATAATAAGAGAATAGCCAAAATAGTTCTTAATTTGGTTATAAGTAAAGGACAGGCAACAAGATGGGTGAGAAAGGTAGTATGGTATGCAGAAGATTTGGATAAAGAATTTATGTCAGTATACTTATACAAAAGGTGGGATGATTATATTAGGAGAATTGTTGAGTGTTATAGCAAGGAATGGGATAGAAGAATAGATGTCTTAATAAAAAATAGGGAGTTGGACAAATGGTATGGAGAGTAAAAAGAGTTTAAATATATATGGAAGTAAACAGAATATTGGGTGTTAGTTAATTTATGATAATAGCAAGAAAAATAGTTTACTGGTTAAGACTCGAACAGGACCTTTAGCACCAAGAGAAGATACATAAATGGAAAAATATGGGTGATTTTGTCTGCAAATTATATAAGGAACATTAGGCATCTATTAATTGAATGTAAATCCCTGCAATCAGAAAGGATACAAATAATGAAGTTGTGGAAGAATAAATATAAATAAGGTATTATACAAAAAGTGGGTTCTTGGTTTTTATTCTGGGTTTGGAAAAAGATAAGGGGGGATTTAGATACAAAGGCCATAGAGTTCATAAAGATTATGTTGTGGAAATGGGATGTAGCAGGACAGAGAAGAATATGGGAAAAACTTAGGCTGGAGAATGGAAAGGGAAAGTGGCTATTCCTGACTCTGAAAAAAGAGAAGCCACAGTGCAACACATCACATAACTCTTTTAACAGCATGTGACGTTTCGTGCTTTAATACTATTTCTACTCATGGGATGATGATGACTATGCTAATTAAAGAACCCAGAACACCAAAATGTATAGATGTTGAACTGCATTCATATCTATATGACTACACAAGTAAATGAACTTGAAAACTTCTGTTTTCATTTTGCATTCATAGCTTTATAGTTAACTAAAAAGATAAAAGGTGGATACTGGAGAGTTGCATTAGATCTTAAGATCTAAGTGCAGTGCTTTCAGATCCAAGGCTCCTCACTGCTGAAAGCCACAAGCTAGAACTAATTTGATGATATTAGATGAGTAGGCACTAGATAGGGATTTTGTGCACAAACCTTCATGCATCCATTACTTACTATGTCTTGCACTGAGTGATACTACTGTATGGAGAGTTTGTCATTTATTTAGAGTGTGAGATAAATTTTTTTAATTGTAAACAGGTCCTTTTAAATATTTTTAGAAAAATGTAACTTTTCAATATATTCAACTGTTAATAGTAGCAACACAGATTAGTATTTAATAGAATGTTTCAAGTAGTATTGTTCTCTCTTCTTCAGATGTTGCTGGCCTGATCATTCTTGAATATTGAATTAAACACAATGCTTTAACCAATTAGGTTCATATACATTCGTCTGTATGCTATTGCTAACATTTTAATGCATTTGAAAAGTTTGAATAAAGTCTGAATTTTTCCAAAAACATTTACTAATTAATATGAGATGATGCAAGTAATCCAACATATGATAACAGCTTGAAAACCATAAGATGATTTTTTTTTAATGAAGATTATTACTTACTATCCATTTCATTATACTAAAGATACATTCTTACAATTGTAAATCCAATGTCATTATACTCTATTGGTCTTATGAATTCGATGGAATATTAAGGAGCATTCTAAATAAAAAAAATTTCAGTGACTTTGTTACATTAATATTAGTCTCTATTTGACTTCATACAATAAATTTAGTAAAATAAAAACTCTATACTCTAACGTAGTTGATGTAATTAAACTTGTTAAATATAGCAATGTCCTGAAGTTGACCCATCTAATTTGCTTGACTATCTAAAAAATTATCAAGATATTTACATTAATGACATTCTCAAACTGATAACTATTCAAACCAACTGCTACTGATTTTTTTATTATTCATCACTGGTTGATAAAGCATCTGAATTACGCGAATATTAATTACCAAAAATTTTTCATAGATTGTTGTCCAAACATTAAGATTATTCTACAGCTTATCTTTTGAATTTGGTAGAGTAGCACAATTGTTAACATTTAAAATCTGGAAGTCAATAAGGTGGGTTTTTGCTTTTACCTTTAATGGACTCAAATTAGAAGTTCTACTACCAAACCCGTATTGCATCTTGACAATCACTGTCCACTTACAAATTGTTCCAAATACAACCATCACAAAAACACAAAACATCTTTGAAACCTTATTTTTAAACAACATTCTTCACTTCAAATACTTCAGATTTATAAATATCAGTAATAATAATTTCTTTTATGGTAAAACAAATATTTTCAAATATTACCACAAATGATAAATGCCTTGACCAAATCAATAAAAGCAATATTTAAATCACATCTTTACCGTCATTTCTTCTATATATTTGCTCGACAATGCAAAGCATATCTACAGTGATTTTTTAATTCTCTAAAACTATTCCAAGTCTCTAATAACAATTCATTTATGACTCAAGGCAATCTATTTAACACAATTTTTTAAAGTACTTTTTGCTATAAGGAATGTTATTGATATTTTATGCTAATTGAATTTTTTCTGTAGCATTTAATTTTTATAACAAGAAGAATAGAAGCATTGCTAAGATCAGACGGCGTATCTTCACAGATTCATATATTCTTAAGAAATGTCAATAATTTTGAAACTATCACTTATAGCCTTTCAAGTTTTTAGCATTATAAAGAGCTATTTTAAACTCATGAAAGTAATGGCTGAGAATATGTAAACTGACTCAAACGTGTAAGTCAAGTCCCCTATATGTTTTCCAGTATCTACAACATGTTTAAAATATAAAGCTGTTATGGTAGACTCTAAAAATATGATCCTGCATATAATGTGTTTTATCTTTAATAAATTTAAAATCTATATCTGAGATTAAAAGATATATAGAAATTTGATTTATAAACACATGTATTTATAAAGAGTGAGTATTGTGAATAAATGCTTGCTAAAGATATGACACTTGAAAGACAGATTTGTACAGTATATAATTCATTGTACATATTTTCTTTTATAACTTTGCTTGCAACCGAATTTCCTTAAAGTTTTTTTTTTTTCATATGTCATGGCATCGGCTGGGACGCGAACCCACACTCGTCTGCAACCAACTACTTGCTTGCAAGGCGGCTGCGATGGCTTCTCGGTTTACACAATTCTAGTTATTCAAATCTTTTTAAAATGTCATTTTAATTTACTATCATATTTTTTTTAAAGTGTCATAGCATCAGCCGGGACGCGAACCCGCAACCCAGTGCAAGGCAGTCACGCTGACCTCTCGACCACCAATTTTTTTTCTTTTTAGTGTTAATTGCCATTCACAATACTGATAAATATATTTGCATTGTTGTTCTGACTGAGTCATAACTGTTTTTAATAGATTACCCCAAAATTAGTAATTGATTATATCAATTATGCTTTTCTTAGTAGTTTTGGTATTTCTAGCTTTAAATTAACATATGTTTATCTCATTAATTAATGAACACTCTTTTTTTTCCCATATGTCATAGCATCGGCTGGGAGGCGAACCCACAACCGTCTGCAACCAACTACTTGCTTGCAAGGCGGCTGCGATGACCTCTTGGCTAACAACGCTTGACTAATGAACACTCTTTGTATTGAATCTTTCAATTTTCTATTAATCAAAATATAAAACAATTCTGCTATCCCTTCATTTGGATGCTTCAATATTTATTTTCTGATTGTTTTTTTTTTTCAAAAAGCGCTCATTATATAGTTTTTTTTGCTCAAAAATGTAGTCAAGCGTTGTTAGCCGAGAGCAGCCACCTTGCAAGTAGTTGGTTGCAGACGGTTGTGGGTTCGCGTCCCGGCCGATGCTATGACATATGAAAAAAAAATTAACTACTAATTTTTATCTTTCAATTTTGATCCGTTTAAATTCATTTGCACCTTGATATAAAAGTTTTCCTATTGTTTACCAGAATGAAAATTTAGCATGAATATAAATTTGAAACATTTGCATTTGTGAGATGACTTTTAAATTGAAAATGGATTGTTTTTAATTTGTGTAAGATGTTTTTAAAATAATTTCATGCTCAGTACTAAATATCAAAAATAATTGATTCATAGAAAGTTTGGTCATATTTATCAGTTTTGGAATTGATAGAGGGATATAGTCAGCTGAAGAATTTATACTGAAAAAATTGAATCTCTGGTAAAGTCTTATTGCTATTTTTACAATTTATAGCATTTTTGTATAGTAACATTTCATTATAATATAATATGATTGTTTATTTACTGGATGTTAAAATATAAAATTATAATGGTTAGTGTGTTGATATTGTTATGCATATTAATTTTTCTAAGATTTTAATATTAGATAACAGCTAGTAAATTTTATGTATTTTCTTAATAAAAAGAATATTATTTTACAGTTATAAAAAGTATATACATATGTGTGTGTTACGAACTAAATGCTATTAAATCATTAAGAATTTTTATTAAAAGAATAGGATTTTAATTTTAATTAACTAGTTATATACTATATTAAAATATCAAATAATGATAAACAAGGCGGGGGGGGGGACGGACGACGACTAACATTTCTAAAGCTTCTGATGAAAGTGAAAAATGATTTCAATATACTGTAATTAAATGAATACATTTTTGTATTTCATTAAAATTTTTATTGAAATTTAATAAACATGTAATTTTTTTTTAATTAAGGAAACTAATCAATTAAGATACAAATTAGAATGCTGTAAGCATCAATTCTATAAATTCTAATGCTGAAGGGGGAGGTAAAATTGTAAGAGAAAGATTGAAAACTTATTTTTTTAAAAATTCATTAGAACAAGATGTAATTTACAGGCAAATTGAATAAAAACAATTTTATAAAATTATTTGCATAATTTTAAAACTTTATCTTTATGTTCTATAGATACGTTTGTTTATCTATCTTTGCGCGCGTCTATGTATATATCATTAAAAGTTGCAAATGCATTGATAGTGTTATTATAGTAGAGAAAAGAATTAAATTTAAGCATATAGTACTAATTTATTTTTCCATTCTTGAAATAAATTAATTGATATATCATTTAATTTGAATTTTTTTATCTAATGCTCCAAAAACGTAAGCTTGTGGTTAAGACCTGTAGAGGTCCCTATTATCGCATTTTTACGCACATTCTTGAGGTTACAACCTTAGTGAATATTACTAATGCTTTTCAGTACTTATGAAAAGAAAAATTAGTAATTGCAAGGAAATATTTTGATTCTATTCTAATTGGTGTCTTAAAGTAATTAAACGGAAATTTTTGATATCCTTTCCACACATTCTTTTTGATGCAGCTATTATTAATATATGATTATTAATCAACATGCATGAGCCAATGTGGTTTTTGTACTTGACTTTAAGAATAAAAAAAACATTATGGTCTTTATTTTCAGATGCCTGTTACGTTTTTAACTGAATATCATGTGTAAATGCTTACTTTTTTTTTTGTTTCATATATAAATATATGACAAACAAACATTCTGTCAGTATTTGGAAACTGAAAACAATGAATGCTAAGAATCATCAATTTATGGATATAGATTGTCATTTAATTTGCCAATTATAACTGTAAATTACATTTCAAATGAGTGAAGATTATACAAATAATCATACAGGTGTTTAGTTTTTATGAAATTTTTTTTTCCATATGTCATAGCATCGGATGGGAGGCGAACCTGCAACAACCGTCTGCAACCAACTTCTTGCTTGCAAGGCAGCTGCGCTGACCTCTCGGCTAACAACGCTTGGCAGTTTTTATGAAGTTAGCAAGAAAAATAAAGAAATAATTTTAAAAGTGGACATGAATTTAGTGCAACAAATATTGAGAACACAAATAGAATGGAATTTACTAATAATAAAAAAAGGTATAATCTTGTGAATAGTAAGAGAAAATTAAATAGAGTATCCAGATTAATTATACAAATTAGTGTAAGGTTCAAAATGCAGATAATTTAGTTTCATAGTCCCAACAAATTTTTATTCTGTCAAAGAAGCAGAGAACTTTTATAAATATATACAAGATGCTTCTGAATAGGCCAAACGATATATTTAAATTGTCATGGGAAATTTTGATGATAGATTTGGAAAATATATGAAAAGTGACGGTTCTGTGGGTATATTTGAATGTGATTCAGAAATATTGAAATATTTTCATTATTACTATAGTTGTTTGCAGATTTCTTTCACTTCATGAAGTCTTTTTTATAATGGTGTCTTTTTTTCTTATTATTGCTGAAAATAAAACAGTTTAAACCCTCAAGGCCAACATCTTTTGAAATTCCAAAATTTTAAATGATGAAGTAAAATATATACTTTAACCCTTAAACCAGAAGAAATAGAAGAACCATAATAAAACTAATAAATGAAAGAATATTCTAAATGACTGGTAGAATGTGCTAAGATAAAACAGATTTTAAATAACTGAAAAGCTCATGTTTCTCCAATGGCTGATTCTAGAAAAACATAGAAAGAGAAATTAGTACTCATTTGGCTTGGCAATTGTCAAGTGATGAGAGTTTGAGAGGTTAGTTATCTGAAAGAAAAATTGTAAATTGTTGAAAAATTTTTTCAGGCTTTTTCAGTCTGGATTTGAATCTAGATCATAGATATGGCAGTTTGATGTGCTATCATTGAACCATGAGACCCTTCAGAACATTCTTATGATATTAAAATGTAAGAAAAGGGAAATTATATAACTATTAGTTTCTAAGATTTCTATACATTATATTTATTAAACTCATTACAAATCAACTACAGAAAACTTTGGGTTCATGCTAACCCAAAGAATAAGATTAGTTTAAAAGTAATTATAGAACAATATATCATATATAACTATTAAGAAAAGTTGTAGAAAAAAACCAATAAAAATGAGTTGCCATTTTGCATTAGATTTATATATTAAAAAGATATTTGAATCTACAAACATTTTTGACATAGTTAAAGCTTTAGAATACCATTATATAGACTTAAGATATTGTCAAATTTTGAAGAATATTCACCAAAATGAAATTTGTGAGTGGTAACAATAAAAAGAATTATCATTTGTAAGGATATATAATAAAATGATCTGTTCATAATTTTTTATAACAGTTTTTGGGAAGTATTTTATTTAATGATCTAATTTTTTACTTTTTTTTTTTTTTTAAAATACAATTTACAGCAAAATAAAGAAAAATATGATTTTGGTAATTTTTTTTTTCAAAAGTGTCTTTTTCATTTTTCAGAGCTCCTGGAATTAAAAGAAGAAATTAGAGATAATGATAAATGGCTTTTCAAAAACAAATGAATAAAAAATAATAGAAATGAATTAAAGAAGACAAATGAGAAATAATGAATGGTATTCATCATAGAATTAAACTTGTATGAAATGCTATCAATAGGAGAAACTTAGTATCTACATGCCTAAAAAGAAAGGTTTTTAAAAATAAAACTGATTTATTAGTGTTTGCTTATGGTTCCGAGACTTAGACGCTTAATGGAAGATCACTCTAGAGACTTCATATCACACTGTGAAGTACAGACAGATGCATGTTGGAATTAACAATCAGGGGATCAAAAGTAGAATACATGCACAAGTTACAAGCCAGTGCTACTGACAATATTAAAAGAATTTAAAAAAAAAACTGAAATGAAACTGAGCTCAACAAGTTAGTAGAAAATATGTGGACCAAAGGATCAGCTAAAGTTCTAATCTGGATTCACAGAGATTTATGAGAAACTTAAATAGAGGCAATTATGTAAGAAGATGGAAAACGAAGTTTGCTAAAGTAATGATGCAAGGATGAAAAGCTGTAGTTACTCTGACAAACTTTCATCCCGTCATAGATTGCTGCTGGTGCTTGAAATGATAACTTATTTATAGAATTAAGTTTGTTGATAATATTTATTAAATGTCATCAAAAAAACTATATATATATTACATGAAAACAGAATTTATTTAAAAGAGATTTTTAAAAAAAATATTTTTATATTTAGAGATTAATTTTTTAATAATTGATTTTATTTTTAAAAACATTATTATTTAGTTGTTAAAAAAAATTCAGAATATTTTAGAACATGTTTAATTAATTTAAACTATATTTTAATTATTAATAAATATAAATTTTTATTCAAATGAACAAAAAGTCCTTTTTTTTTTTTTAAAAAAAAAGGAAATAATTATCAATTGTTTCAGTGTATTAAATGTTCTTTTTGTGTGTGTGTGTGATTGTATTTATTTATGTTATCATATTTGATTTTTTTTTTTTTAATAAAATGTATATTTTTCATTCTGTGTGGTTTAATGTAGTAGTAGAGTAATGGATTTGGAATTTCTTTCCAGTGCTCAAATTTTTAGTGACTTCCCAAGAAATTAACTATTTGATTTTTTTTTTATATCTTCA
Organism: Epiperipatus broadwayi; assembly: GCA_028023455.1. Classification (NCBI taxonomy): domain Eukaryota; kingdom Metazoa; phylum Onychophora; class Udeonychophora; order Euonychophora; family Peripatidae; genus Epiperipatus; species Epiperipatus broadwayi. The sequence goes on along the minus strand of JAQFVV010006958.1, from coordinate 49,944 downwards.
TTTCTACAAACAGTTAAAATACAGTACAATTAAAATAGTACAAGTAACAAAATTTTCTAATTAACAAATATATTTAAAAAGACAGCAATTGCCTCTCTCTTTATGCTATTCAAAATAGAATTATTTGAAAATGAGAGGAAGAAAAGTGAAGCAAATTTTTCTCTCATCTAAAATAAATAAATTAGATTATCATTCATTTGAAACCATGTTTCAAAGTTGAGTCTGGAGTGGACAAAGGTACCCAAATAAAAAGCTGAAATTTTATCATCAAATGAAAAATGTTTAAAAATGAAGTGCAATTATTAACATAACTCTCATATAACTATTTGCAAATATTTAAAAAAAAAGTAAATTAATAAAATAAATGAAGCTAAACTTATTATGAAGAACTTTTGTATTAATAAGTGCCTTTTATATAATTACAACTTTAAATTATCGTAATAGACTTCTAACTATAAGATCTTTCCATTGACTCATTGTAAATCGAAAGATTTCACGAGTACTAATGGGTAATAGGAATTGTGGACTTAATCAGTGAAGTATTGAATAGCTTCATGCTCTCAGTTCTAATTGCTTCAGCTTCACCTATTTATATAGAAAGTAGGTTGAAGTAAAGAAGGGTTCCCCTCTTTTCTTCCATAGAGTAAGCTTGTGGTTAGACCTGTAGAGGTCCCTACTATCACATTTTCAAGCGCACATGCTTAAAGGTTTATTGCCTTAGTAAATATATTGTAAAAGTGATAATAAAAAACGAAATGCTTTAAAACTTTATTTATCTATATTACTTTTAAAAAATATTTAAGTGGATTTTTTTTAATCCACTCTCAATTTACATTTAATTAAAATTTTGCGTTACTATATTGTAAAAGTTCAAAAGAAAAGTTTTTTTTCCAAAAACTGGTATATTATAAAAATGATCACTTCATAATTTTAAACATTTTGGTTTGATATTTTTACAGAATTGATAAAAAAATAAACTAACATGACTTCTCAGCAATTTGAATTGTTTATAAAGATGAAATCTATTTTGAAAACATATTTCTAAATGCAATTAGAATTATTTAATCTAGCATGCAAATATCAAAACTATTGTCTTTTTTTTAATGAACTTTTAATATACATTTGCAATTGCTTTGATTTCAGTCATCAGAATTATGAATACATATTTATACACTTATGAATAAATTAAAATTAACCATAAAAAACATGTTACATACTGTTTCATCAAGAATCTGATATTGTATTATGCAGACATGAAACCTGTAGAATATTTTGCTGATTTTTTAAAAATCAATTTTTACCTTCAAAAATTATCATATAGAAGATTGAGATTTTCACATAGCTTCAAAGCTAAGTTTTAATTCTTTATAAACATGTGTTATAAGTATTAATCTGGTTGCATGTTTTTTAAAATCTTGACCGATGTAATAATTTAGCAATCTGGCGTAAAAAGTTACCACTGTATAAAATTTATGTTTTATTTTTAATTGAAAATTAGTCCGTATTTGTTTTGGAAAAATATTGTGTAGAAATTGCATATTTTTATACGAGTAAATTTAATTTTTTTAAAATATATTTATATAAATATTAAATTCAGACAATGTATTTTTTCTTTTAAACTTGATTGATGTGATTATTTAGAAATCTGATTTTAGAAAGGATTGCTTTATAAAATTTATCAGCTGTCTTTGTTGTTGAAAATAAATTTTAGCATAGAATCATAATTTTTTGGTTTTTGGATTATGTAGACTTTAAGAGTTTAAGTATTGATTTAACTTTTTTATAAAAACATATTCCAAATAACAAATTGACCATGTAATTTCCTTGTTTTCGTATGTGCTAAAAAAAAACGACAATTTAACATTACAAATTGCCAGTATATTTTTTCCTTCATTTGATATTGAACATAAACTTTTACTATAGACTTGTAATCTGATTGTTTCTGAACTATGCAGACGATTGGAAACTTTTTATTAGTTAAGGATTTATATAATTTCTTGTATAAATACTTTGTGGGTAGAAAACTCATTATATAATTTTTCTTTTTTTTTTCCTCTATCTGTTCTGATATTAGAAACTGCTGTATTTTTTAGTTGCATTTTTTAAACTAAAGGAAATAAAATTTTAACATAAAATTGGAAAATTTTGTTTTTTGTATATCATACATAATTGAAAATATATATTGCTTAAATGTATTCACACAGCATTCAAATTTTAATCTAAATTTTTAGCAATACAACTTTTTCATTAATGTATGCACTGTGGGAATTGTAGTCTGTTTATATCTTTGTGATATCATATTGACTAACTTAAAAGTATATGAAAATAAAGGATTCAAATTCAGACAGTTATAAAACATCTTGCTTATTTCAGTTCATTTTTAAATAAAACATTTTTTTAATACATATTTTTCTTCTTTAGACTTTCTATAATAATAAATAAATAAGTAAACTGGATTCCAAGAGATTGTAAAAGACCCAGAAAGAGACCACATGTGAGATGGATGGATGAAATAAGAAAGTGTGCAGGAGTGATGTGGAGAAGAGAAGCTAAAGATCAGAGGAGATGGATTGAACTTGGAGAGACCTTCATCCTGCAGTGGATTGATAATGGTTGATGATGATGAGCAACAATCATAATTTAGGCAACTTTTCCCTTGAGTTGCTAAACAATGCAAGATAGAATTTATTGTACTTTTACCTTTTTAACTTTTGAAATTTATACATTTGAAAGAATGTAAATAATTTACTTTTTCAAATTTTTAAATTTCGTCTATTTTTGGTGAATGAATTTTTCTCTAAATGTGGAATTACATTCACTGATTCAGATATATTTAAATGAATAACTTCATCCTCTATCTTTGCTCTTGAACAAATTTTATGCAAGGATAAATATTCATCAGATATTGTATATACAATACAGACAGATTTCAATTATCAATTTCTAGCTTATTGGTTTTCTTCAAACTGTAAGCTCTCTTCTGCACCATATTAGCGTATCATGTTCCCATTCTGCATGATTAATGGCGTCAGAGAAGGTATGATACTAACCAAGTGACCTTTTGTAAAATAACTTCAGTCATAATAACTAAAATAGCCTTTAAATAATAATTTTCAAGATAAAAACCTCTGCAATGACTTTCTAAAACAGAACAACAAAGAAGAATGCTTGCTAAGGTTAGGGGTAGTTTTTAAAGTTTTTCATTATTTTAACCTTTATTTATAGATAGCTATATAACCAGTTACTGACTAAATTTGGATAGTTGGCTGGATTTATGCTGGCTACCTAAAAGAAAAATTCTAATATTATTTGAAATAACAAAACATGTAAAATGTTATTTTTCCAGATTCAAACATGAAATTGTGATCATAACAAACAATTGAGCTATCATATCTCACGAGTCCTTTTCTCACTTAAATTATTTTAATTAATGCTGTATTAGCTAATTGTTTTAGAATTTGTAGGAATAGATTATATATTAGCAATTTTGCTATCCTACTAGTTATCTTTATCTTCATATATCTGGACATTCACAAGTATATCTAAAGAGCTCATTGGATCACCATATAGTTTTTATTATTTAGTTGCCAAAGTAAATACTATATTTTCCATTTTCTTAATATGAATTATTATATTTTAATATTATGTTATAGAATGAATTTTATGCAAAATTGTTATTATTATTGTTATAATAAAAACATAATCTCAGAAAATCCATTTTAAACTATTACTGATTTTTTTTTTTTCCACAGGAATATCGACAATCTAATATGACTTCTTTTCTTTCAAATATAAGCATTGATAGCAGTCCAGATTCATTCAATAGTTCATCATTTGAATCTTCATCTTTAACATCACTTACATTTAATAGTTCTTCATATGAATCTACACCCTTGACACCAGATTCATTTAAAAGTTCATCATTTGAATCTGTACAAATGTCGACTCCGGATTTACTTAATAATTCATCATTTGATTCAATATCCATGACACAAGAATCATTCACCAGTTCAACTTTAGGATCCTATTTTTACAACTATACAGATTTTGTCAATAATTCTCATACAAAATTGGGATTCACTGCAACATCCCGCTTTCAAACTGTTACCCGCACAACATCATTGGTGAGTGTAGTAATTGAGAGAAGTGGAAATGCTGATTCAGTAGCAAAGATTAGCTATCATACAAGAGAACTCTCCAAAAGTCATAGAATGGCAGGAGTAAGAATAGATCCTGCATTGGCTGGTTCAGATTTTCAAGCCACATCAGGGATTGTTACACTTGATGTTGGACAGGTAAATTTCTTTAAATAATAGATTAAATGTTTTAATTGTTTAAGAAAATAATTATAATAATTAGAAAATGTTGAAAGTATATTAATATTTCACTATGGATCATAAAATCTAATTAATAAAGAAGTCAGTAATAAAAATAATCTGTTTTTCATTCAAATTATTGAAATAAAATCAATATTTAAAACAGATTAGTTTTGACTATAGATGGATTCAGTAGATAATCTAATATTTAGCATTAAATATTGTTCACATGAATTTAGTTTTCAAGGTAAAGGGGAAAAGCTTATGAAAGAAAATTAATCTTCATTCAAAAATTAAAATTAAAACAATAAAAAAATAGTCATGGGCATTTTAATTTTTCATAGCTTTTTCTTAAGGCATTCTAAAATCAAAATCTATAAAGAAAACTCAAGATGAATTCATTGTAGGATTAAGAAACATGGGATAAATGCTATCTTTGACCTTGCTGTATATTAATTATCATTACCAGCTACTTAGTTGACAAAGTTATCAAAATATTATAAAAATTATCATGTTAATATATATATAACATTTGATTTTATTTACTAGCACAGAGATAGTATGTAATTTAAGTAATAAGGATTTTTCATCCTAACACGTGTGCTGTACAGTTTATTTATAATATCACAGTGATGTTGGAGACTTTTGAAAAGAACGAGTTTCTTTAATACTCAATAAGATATCACTGAGATATTATAAATAAACAATACAGCACATGTATTAGGATGAAAAATCCTTACTGCTTAAATTACACGTTAATATATGTAGAAGTGTGAGCACATTCACAAATACACATTTACATGACTTTAAGATTATTAAGTACATGAGAGCCATTTGTGGGTGCACAAATATTTTAATAAGTTTGACCAAACTTAATGTCAATACTCTGAAATATTTCTTAATGATGTAAGGGGTTTCATTATTTTAGGATATAGTTTTTAACTTTAGTAGGCATAGAAGAAATGGGAAAATTATTACTGGTGATCAAGCATATTCAAGATTCTTGTGCAAGTTGAGCATTTTCCATTTAAACAAGGCAAAACTCTCCATACAGTAGTGCCACCCTGTGCCAACCAGAGTTTTGCCTTGTTTAATAACAATTATGTGCTAGTATAAGAGATGGTGATCATGTGACATTTTCCGTTTAATTGAATTGAAACTTTTAAATTTATTTTAATCAACGGAGAATAGATTCTGTAATGTTTAAATCCATAATATGCCACTCTATTATCACCCTAACTGTATAAACCAATAGCAAACAATGATCAGAGAAAGAAGTCACATTATTCTGTGCAATTAGGCTTCAAACAAAGAATTAAAGATATTACATGCATGTGATTTTTACTAGTTAATGATTTCTTTTTCATTGGGGGAAACACGATTCTTATAGAATAGTATATTTTACTTATGCTCCTTTTTTTTTTTTTTTTTTTTTAAATAAATTAAAAAAAAAAAAAAAATTTTTTTTTTTAAAAAAGAAAAATTAAATTAAACTACAACTCACTAGCCAAGACCGGGGCAACCAGGAACAAAAAAAAAAAAAAAAAAAATTATTATTTTTTTTTATTTAAATTTTTTTATACTTTAAAAATTTTTCTAGGTTAAAATGCCTAAAGGGCCCCCCGGGGGAGGAGTTAAGAAAAGCCCCCCCCCCATCGTTAAATTATAGAATAGTATATTTTACTTATGCAAATATGTTAACTTAGGATCTGCATGCCCAAATTTATAATAAGCAAACTCGTTAACAGTCTGATTGATCTCACGTAGAGATCTGAAATGATAACAGGACTGTAATGTACTGAACTTATAAAGCCTACTTATAGAATTAATTTCAACAAAACAGTATGTTGTCATTATTACTTTTGTCGGTAAAATATTTATATGTTAATCGGCATATATCATTTAATAAGTAGCTATTACCATGTTATGAAAAAGCCATTAATTAAAATTACTTAATTACAGTTTTGTTAAACCTTTAAACATTAAAAATGCTCTATAACATTATGTAAATTTTTAATTATGGGAATTATTGATAATAAAAACAAATAACATATTTTTAAAAACGTAATTAATAAAATTAATAACAAATAACGTTTGAAGCTTTTCTTATATGTAATTATCAGGCATTTGAAAGTTAATTTTGCTTTTGTAGATTCCAAAACTTCCAAATCTCTGCCTGTATTTTGAACTGCAACATGAATTTGACATATTTTCAATGTAAAATCCAAATTGACAATTTTAGTGTTTAACAGCTATTAAAATTTAGCCCAAGTCAAGTTGTTTATGTTTAGAATTTTAATTTTAGTTGTGAAGCATTCTAATCCATGATTTGTTCAGAAGTCCTCATGCAATTCCAACATTTTATATTCTGACCTGCAATTGTTTTGAATATCTGGAAAAAAACTAGTTCAATAACAACAGATCATTAGAGCTTCAGGGCCAACATTATTTTTCTAATATCTTTGGGTCCATAGTTAACTAGATCCTGTTAATATGTGTATAAAGTCTCCAAGAAAAAATACAATTTTTTTACATACAATAAACCATCTTTGAACCTTATAATCTAATGTTAAAGCAAGAGGATGATAAAATTGCCACCACGCTAACCAATTATCAGTATTAAAAGATAAGATTTTCATTAGTGACAGTTAAGAGTTTCCAAGAATAGAAAATGAAATCAAAGCTCGAAGTGAATCAAATATTTACAGCTTCTCTTTACTCAATGATCTGCTTTTCAGAAACAAACAAACATAACTATTTATTTATTCATTTAAATTTCCTCCCTCTGGAAAGTTTTATAAAGAGCAAGTATATTAATTGTAACTATTTACAATTCCTTAGTTACAATTCTTCAGGTTTTGAAAAATTAATACTAAGAAAGTTTTCATATTCAATGTACTTATATTTAGAAATAAATTTGAAATGGAAGCTATGTGATATTTCCCTCTCTTGCTAATATCTTATCTGATTCTTATAGAAGTCATTTTCCATTAGTTTTAATTTTTTTTGCTGAATCCCTATGCTTAGTTTTTTGGATAATACTTTTCTTACAATAATCTTTAACTGGTATGATGTCTTATTGATGTTATAACTTTCTTCTGCTTAAATGAACAATCTTCCAGGTACAGCAAAATAATTTAATTTTTCAAAGCAGCAATTTTTAGATCTCCATTTTTGAGTTCCAGGAGCATTCCTATGCAGCACTGTCCAAACATTAATCACTTGATAAAAAAAATTCACTTCCAAAGTGACTTATTATTGATACTGTCTGGAAGATAAATAATTTAATATTATCTATGTTAATAAATTTGAATCTGAGATAAATTTGGAAAAAGAAAAATAGTTAAAAAATCGTAACTAAGAATTCCCCATCTATTGAACTTTTCCCCACCATATGTACACTTTATATTAAGATAGCAAATCTTCAAACTTTAATGGACAAGCTTTTCAGCCATCCATATCAAACAAAATCTGAGGCTGGATTAAGATCCTTTATGTGAGGAGTCAGAGTGACTTAAAGTCAATATGGGTGTGACAGTAATATTGGCATCAACAAGGGCATTGACAGTTCCATACTTGGATTTTCTTTGATATGGATGGCTGAAGAGTTGGAGGGTAGAGAAGATTGTCCATTAAAGTTTGAAGATTTTCTATCTTAATATAAAGTGTGCACTGATTGTATATATGTGTAGGAGATGGTGATCTTGACCAATTGATGAATTCTGGTTCAGCACGAAATATGTATATTAGAAATCAGATACCTTTTTCACATGTATGTGGATAGCTGTAGGGAACTTGAAAATCTGAGTTCAAGTCCTGTCTAATGACTAAATATAGTAAAGGGGAAAAAAGAGAATGAAATAAAGTATATAGAGAGAAAAAAGAAAAGATAGCTTGCATCATAAACAGTACCTGGTCTACTTTGTCACCATCATCATTACTGATATTATAACTACTTTTTCTGCTTAAATAAACAATTTTCTAGACATTTTTAGATTCTTCCACATTTACGCTGGCAGGAGGATCATTCTCTTAATGAAACACTGTTTAATTAACAGTTTATGCTTGATATTCTAGGTTAATGCTTGTAATTAACTGTAAACTTCATCGTAGCCTGAATATGGCATCCAACAATGTGTCTGTGCACATATCCACAAATGTATATATATATATTTTACAAAGTGGTTGATTTTATTAAAATACAAAAATAAATTATATATAGTTTTTTACTTTTTGATATTATATTTATAATTTTTTTTTTATATCATTTTGTTTTAGAGACTTCATGTTATTGACATACATTTGTTTCCTCAAAGAAGTGTCCGCAGTTCTCAGCCTCGAATGTTTCAGGTTATACTTCACTCTCCTTCACAAGATATTGAGTTAGATCCTTCTGCATCTGAAGCAAATATTACAATTGTCGAAGGTGTAGAGGCTGGAAGATTATGGGATATAATGTCTCTTGTATGGTCTTCTTCATTAAAAGATGTGATATTAGAATATGCATTAGAACAACTGGATGAAGAAATAGTCAATGAACAGCTGGATATTTCAATATCTGTAATAGGAGATATTCTTGATCGAATATTGGAAGAAGGCAAAAAACGCATTTTATCTAATCCTGTTATTCATGGCCTGATGTCTGTTTTTTGTAAATTAATGGATCCTGTGCGAAGTGATACCCAAGGAAATATGTATATGATTATTCTTTATCATAAATTTGCTTCTGTTCTTTTAACAAATGTACCATGTCCTACTCCTCAATTTATCACCTTGCATGACTGTCCATTTTCCAAAATTGCAGCTGCTTTTTTATATGAAAATAAACTAAATGGAATTGAATTTCATGGTTTATATAGAGACACTATCAAATTGCCACAAAATATGTTTCCAAATGTTTTCAATGAAAGCATTTGTAGGCGTGTTTTTTTTATAGAATATAATTCGGCGAAGTGGTTTTTCAAAGCAAATGACAAATTGCCATTGAGCAATCGAATATTATCTCTTAATGTAGAAGGTAAAGAATTTAGTCAACTAGAATCACCGGTTATTTTTCGCATTCATACAATGGATAGTAGAATCCAAGCTAAACAAGCAGAATGTTTATATTTTGATGAAAAAAAAGATTTTTGGTTAGGAAGTTCAAAGAGTGATTCTTGTCAGTTATTGAAGATTGTTCAAGATGCCGTTTTTTGTTCTTGTTCATATTTATCGATGTATGCAGCTCGAGCTGAATTGTTAGCCGAGCATTTGGTCGGATATAATATGTGGTTTTATGGAAGCAGTATTCTGGCAATTATTGGCCTCGTATCTGCTATATTAGCACATCATTTGTGTTCTATATATTCAATGTTTTCTGCCAGTCTTCTTATGCATATGGTTTTTGCAGTTTTGGCAAATCAGATCATATATTTTATTAACGTTATTGTAAGTCCCACCATTTTACTAGATGATTCAAATATTTCATGTACTATTCTTGGATTTTTCCAACATTATTTTTTTCTCGCCCAGTTTTCATGGATGTTCAGTCAAGCTATTAATTTTTGGAAAATCTTTATTAGAAACGATGAGCACACACATTGCCGTTATGCTTATTTTTTCTTTTTGGGATGGGGCAGTCCAGCAGTTATTGTAAGCATTTTCTATGTAGTTACATATAACCTTTACCAACATATATTTCATCTCCAAGATCAAAGCATTTATGGCGATGTTCATAATAATGGACAGATTTGCTTTATTACAAATTCTTATGCAGCATTAGTGGGAGTAATAATCCCTATTCTTGTCTTCCTTGTTATTATTAGTGCTGTTTTTATGCAGGCATATCAAGTTTCTGGACAGTGGCAGTGTTTTGATGATATTTACAGAGGGAGATATAATGGACCAGAAGTCAGAATACTGTTCATTTTTTGGGCTATCATTATGTTATCCTGGTTCTGGGGAGGACTTCATTTAGCATATGGACATTTATGGATGCTGATTTTGTTTTGTCTTTTTACTTCAGTACAGGTAAATATGAATATTTTTCTCTATATTTATATTAAAATATAATTCTTACAATAAATATTACAACACTGAATTAATTTCAAATAAATTTATATGTTTTCTGAATAAAAACTTAATTTCACTACTTGAAATAAATAAAACATTACAAATAAATATATTAAGCCATTGTGAGAATTATTTATTCAAGGTATTAATACTAAATATTGAAAATATAAAATATATACATGTGTTTCAATATGAATCAGTAAGAAGTTTCTATATATCAAATATGTTGGATAGGTCGGTAATTATGAAAGAAGTTATATCTTCTATAAGCCATATCCAATATTATGGCAACTACTTCTATAAATCATATCTGATACTGTAGAAACCGAGTATTTAGGTATTGACACACTTTTTTATGGAAATATGCTAAAGTGGCTATTTTGTTTTGAGATGAAGTCAGTTCGTCCATCAGCTAATACGTGATAAAAAAAGTAAGATCCATAAACCTTTCTAGCATTGAGCTGAACTTATAATAAATTGCATTTCTGTTTCAAAATAAGCATTTGCATTTTCACACTACCATAACTAATCTTTCTTTCTTAAGGAATTTATTTCCTCTTTGATAAACAAAATGAGGAATGGTCATATTGTTTTCTTTGCTAAATCTATTTTTTGAGTACAACATTTACGATGACTATTACTTTACTCTTTCTCTGTATTTTTCCCATTTTAAACTCCAATGATTACTTCAATAACTCATCTTCAGTTTCTTCCAGATATGCTTCTTTTCCTCATTTCTTCAATATCTTTCGCAATTTTATTCATCCCACCTTAAACACCATTGTTCATGTACACAATTCATCATTGTCCAATCCATACATTTTTATTAATAGGTATATATTATTCAAATTTCTTCTTTCAGTAATCGTATTTTTTTTCTTTTCCAAAGCGATTATTCTATGATTAAAAATTTCATATTTTCTTTGCACCACATCTTTCTGGTTACTCAATCTCTCCCTAGTTCAAAAAATACTGCCCTTATCTTAAACAAATTTCTCTGCTGTTTATTATCATATATACAATCTGCCCTATGTTTTTTGCTTTCCTGCAATATCATCTTCTTTATTCTTCTATTTCAATCTTTTTAATTTTCTATCCTCACAATTTTCTTTTCCACTTATCCTCACTTTCTACTAGAGAACTTTACCATCTTCTTAATTCATCTTTTCTCTTATTTATCCAGTTTTTGTTTTCCATAATTATATCATTCATAAAGACTAATATATCACAAAACTTTTAATTTACTCTCCATCTCCTGTCTGATCAAATTGAAGCATTGCAATTTTTAAATTAAAATCTTACACGAATGTACCCTCAAAATATGTTATATATATTATTTCTGAACAATATTTGCTATCATTCACATATTTCTTCCTAGTGCATATTTTACAATTTCCCTTTGAGCTGTTTTTCTTAAGAAGATTGAAGTAATGATTCAAAAGTAAAAGTCCTGAAAAAAATTTTTGATTTTTTTTGGGTCGTCAAACTATAACTAACTATTCACTGTTGACATTCAACTTTATTCTTAGAGAATACAACAACAATGAAAAACTGTTTATGCTTTCACTACTTTGCAATTGTCAAAGCTTAGTGAGTAATGCTTTCTCCATCACAGCTTCTCTATGAAGCATAATTGGAAATGCCTATATAAAGTTCAACCTTTCCTAAATATCATATCATTCGTTATGCTTAGAATATCAATTCTCTTCTATAAATTTTTTACTTATTTAATATATAAGTTACCAATATTTTTATCAGCTCATTTTTTATTTCAAGACTTCTTTCATCCTCATTTTGCAGTTATCATTAACTGTCATCTATCAGTAAAGCATTAAACTAAATTGCTAGGATTTTAGAAATAGTCTATTGATCGATTCGCACATTTCATGAAGTTTGTACAAATTATATATATATTTTACAACAATGATTATCAAACAAGTCTGTGTGTCTAGTGATCGTGTGAGAAATATATATTAAGCCATGTTTGTTTTATTTGCCTGAACATTTTACTCAATTTCAGTCAGTTTTAGTATTATGCTTTAGAATATGAAATGCTATTACTATCTACAATGTTAAGCCACTACACATCACATGATCCCCATTCCTTATGCTTGCTCAAAACTCTTATTAAAACAGGCAAAACTCTCCATACCGTAGTTCCACTCAGTGCAAGACAGAGTAACCAATGGATGCCAGAAGGCTTGTGCATAAAATCCCTATCTAGTGCCTAGTCATCCGATATCCGCAGACTAGTTTCTAGCTTGTGGTTTTTGTCAGTGAGAGCCTTGGATCTGAGAGCACTGCACCTAGACCTTAGGATCTAATGCAACCCTTTAGCAAACACCTTTTATCTCTACTTAACTACAAAACTAAGAGAATACAATTAAAAACACAATAATATTTTCAATCCAAGCTCATTAACTTATATAGTCATATAGGACTAAACTCAGTTCAGTACCCATATATTTTGGTGTCTTTAGTTCTTTAATAACCATAGCCACCACTATTCCATTAGGCAGGATTGGTATTAAATATCACTGATGAAAGCCTCAAGCTAGAAACTAGTCTATGGATATTGGATAAGTAGGCAGTAGATAAAAGATTTTATGCACAAGCCTTCTGGCATCCATTGATTACTCTGGCTTGCACTGAGTGGCACTAGTGTATGGAGAGTTTTGAATTTTAATAACAGTTATGATCTAGCATAAGAAATGGTGATCATGTGATGTTTAATACCAATCCTGCCTAATAGGATAGTGGTGGCTATGGTCATTAAAGAACCAAAGACACCAAAATATATGGGTACTAAACTGAGTTCAGACCTATATGACTATATAAGCTAATGAGCTTGAATTGAAAATATTGTTTTCAATTTTATTCTCATAGTTTTGTAGTTGCCTAGAGATAAAAGATGGCTGCTGGAGGGTTGCATTAGATCCTAAGATCTAGGTGCAGTGCTCTCAGATCCAAGGCTCTTCACTGATGAAAGCCATAAGCTAGAAACTAGTCTGGGGATATTGGATGAGTAGGCACTAGATAGGGATTTTATGCAAAAGCCTTCTGGCATCCATTGATTACTCTGGCTTGCACTGAGTGGCACTATTGTATGGAGAGTTTTGCCTATTTTAATTTTTATCTACAATGTTTGTTTATTACATGGTATTTCATGTACCAGTAAGGATAATTTTAATTATACGAAAAAGTATGTCATCTTTTATTCATTTTTCCACATTGAATAGTTCTCCCATATCAGTGGCATTTGTTTTCAGTCTTCACACAAATATTTCAAATCTGCCAAACCCTGCACATACATTTTTAAATGTTAATAGTTTTCAGTTCTGATGCAAACTGAAAGCATATCTTCTGTTAATTTTTATTCAAAAACCAAAACTGAATCCATATTTAGCTTATTATCCAAGTTTAAATAAAGACTGTAAATCAGACATTAATATATATGGAAACTGGAAATATAACAACTTCATAAATATTTTGACCATCTCCCATAAAGGGTTATAATGTTTAATTTAAGATCTTTATATAATTTTGAATAATAAATTAAAAGCAAATTCACTTTGGGTTTTATGTATATATAGACATATTTATCATCATCATTTTCAACCATTATCAATCAATCCACTGCAGGGCAAAGGGTTTCTCAACCATCTCCGATATCTAGCCTCTCCTCTCCACATCACCCCAGTATATTTCCTTATTTTATTCATTCATCTCATGTGATCTCTTTCTAGGTCTTTTACAATCTCTTGGAATCCCATTTAAGATTTCAATTGTCCATCTACTATCATCTCTTTTAGCAATATGTCCAGCTCAACTCCACTTCAATCTTTTAATTTTTTCAACGATTTCAGAAACACCTGTTTGTTCTCTCACCCCTGTATTTCGTTTTCAATTTCTTGTTATACTCCTAACATACATCTCACCATACTTTGTTAAGTGGCCGGGATGTCTCTGTATTACTGTCCTGTTAAGAGTCCAAGTCTCAGATCTGTAAGAACTGGCAACACATATTTATATAAAACGTTCCTTTTCAAACACATAGACATATTTTCTTTTAAAATGAAGTTATTTCTACCAAAAGCACTCCAACTAAGTTTAATTCTATGATTAATTTCATCCAATGTTTTCAACTGTAGCTGTAGCTTCTTCTAACTTATCATTACGAGTATTTATTTTATTTTGAGAAAATCAATTGAACATTAATTATGATAGTCTTTTTAACATCTATCTTTAATTCTACTTAGTTATTTTCATCTGATAACTTGCATTTCCAGAAGTTCTAAAGTATTATTTGCAAAAACACCTATATCATCTGCAAAATCAAGGGTTGTTAGCCAAGAGGTCAGTGCAGCCGCCTTGCAAGCAAGTAATTGGTTGCAGACAGTTGTGGGTTAGCCTCCTGACCGATGCTATGACATATGGAAAATCTAGAGAACTTTAAATAATCTCCATTTACTTTTATTCCCTTAGTTTCCCATTTTAATTCACAAAATATTTCTTGCAAAACTGCTAAAAGTTTTGGAAATATGAAGTTACCCATCATACACCTTTCTCAATATTAATCTTTTTAATATCATTATGTAGTCTGATTTCTGCTGTTGCATTTTTATAAATATTTTTCAGAGTATGGCAATATTATGGGTCTATATCTTGATGATCCAATGCTTTAATCATTGACAAAACACTTATAGAATCCAGTGTCTTTTCATAATCTACAAATCAAAAGCATAATGGCAACTCATAATCATTGATCCTTTCTACAACTTCTATCAATACTTGGATATGATCCCCTGTACTAAAACCACCTTTAAATCCAGCTTGTTCTTTTGGTTGGCTAACATTCAAAGTTTGCTGTAGACAAATAATTTTTTTGGTAAAAAGTTTTTGCATGAAACTGATAAAAGAATGATAGGTCTGTAATTTCTAATATCTTCTATATCATCTCTTTTTAAATATTAATACTGCATTCTTCCAATCATCTGGTAAATTTTTATCATTTAAACATTTGATATATAACTTTGCAAAAAAATTTACTATTTTTTCATCTCCTTCTTTTAAGATATCAATTATAATTCCATCATTACCTGGACCTTTTTCATAAATTTAATTGCATGTCTCACTTCATTTAAAACCCTGGGCAATTCAGAAGACATAGAGTTGTAGGATATACTTTTCC
This sequence comes from Epiperipatus broadwayi, assembly GCA_028023455.1. Classification (NCBI taxonomy): domain Eukaryota; kingdom Metazoa; phylum Onychophora; class Udeonychophora; order Euonychophora; family Peripatidae; genus Epiperipatus; species Epiperipatus broadwayi. Next base: position 34,386 of record JAQFVV010006958.1, on the reverse strand, counting down.
TCGTTTTTTATTGCTATATAATTCTTGATAGAATTCTTGTACAGATTTCATGGTGTCATCTCTCCTTTTAGTAATAGTTGCATCTTTTTTCTTATTGCAGAAATAAGTTTTCTACCAATACCAAGATATTGGTTTACGCTCTTGAGATTACCATCTCTTTTTCACACCATTTTACATAATTCAAGATATTCAATCCATCTCTTTTTCACACCATTTTACATAATTCAAGATATTCAATCCTTCTTAAAGCATCATTTTTATATTTCTTCTTTTCTTCATAAATTGTCATTTCATTAGAAATTTTACTGGTCAATTGCTTTGTTGTATCCGCTATCTTTGTTGCAGTTTTTAAAAGTGTACTAGTTATCTTCCTTTTGATTTTTTTCATATCTGAATCATGTTCAAAATCTGTTAATATTTGAAATTGATTTGCAATTTCTAATTTAAATTCATTGGAATGTTTCTGAAGATTGGGAATATTAACTGTGAATATTGGTTTTTCTTAAATAAATTTTTGTGTCTAGTTTTGCATTAACACATATCTTGCATTTCACTAATAAATGATCACTTCCTGTAGTGAATTTAAGAACATTACAATCTTAAAATACACATTTTCTATTAGTGAAAATATAGTCCAATTCTTCTGTACCTTCATTTAGATGCTTCCATGTCCATTTAACATTTTTCTCAAGAAAAAAAATTCATACTACAAAGTTTTTCTATTCCTGAAACTCCACAAGTCGTACCATAACCAAATTTACCTACAGCACTTTCACCTTTCAATTGCTTACCAATTCTAGGATTAAAGTCTCCCATGACAATTTTAAAATATTTTGTCTGATGAAAAGCTTTTTGTACATCCATATAAAAATCCTCTACTTGTTGGAGCATAAACCTGAATTATTTGCATTTGATATCTGCTATTAAGTTGTACTAATCTTGCCACTTTTTCTGATATACCATCAAGCCCCACAATGTTGTTTTTCCACTTTTTATTTATAATAAATCCTACTCCACTTGTACTTCCAATATTTTTGCATTTGTAGGAGAGTACATGCCCACTTTTTAAATCAATTGTCTCTTCACCTTTTCTCTTAACTCCCCAAAGTCCAATAATGTTCCATTTAATGAGATAGTTCTTCTTCCAATCTTCCTTCACTTGAAAGTGATCTGCAATTGTACGTACGTAAATAAACTGTCATCATCAAATGGAAGCCTGGGTCCACAACCAGGATATTCTTAGTATCCTCAGCCTTTGGCTGCCAACTTCTGCCTTGACTGGTCACTTTACTGCCTCCTGGCGGTAAATCTTTGATTTATTTTAATTAAAAAATTATGCATTAAGAAATCAACAAAAATGACTACTACAAAAATTGAATAATGTGAAAAAGACAGTACAATAATAATTTGAGAAAGCAAACACATACTATACTCAAATGTAAGTGGAGAATATATATGTATTTCAACATGTTTACTCAACATATGCTTTTTTTAATCACTAAATACAATTATACTTTTCTTTTGGAAATCAATAATATTCAAATATACATCTTTTATGTAAACATTTCTTATGTGTAAATTAAGCATAATTAAGTTGGACTGGAGGAATCAATTTGTGTTAAGGTTAAGATATAGTAGTATCTTATATTGTAAAGCATATTTTCATCTGTGTCAATGACGATTGACTTGAATTATTAGACTTATCACTTTCGGTTTATTTTATGTAAACATCCAGAATGCTTGTTATTTTTGCTTTTCGAATCATAACAAACTTTCTTTCCATCATCTTCTCATGTCCAAACTATTAATTTTTAAGTGTTTCTACCACTTATTTCATATAATATATAACTATATGGATGAGATCAGATAATATATTTGTCTATCACATCTAGGACCTACTATTTGAAATTGAGTGAAGTGAAATTATTTTCCAAGATGCATGACTTTTTTTAACCTATGTACATATCATTGCAGAAAGGTTGCTATTGGCTGAAAAGAATCCCACATGATCACTATTTCTTATGCTTATTCAAGGCTCCTCACTGATGAAAGCTACAGGCTAGAAACTAGTCTAGGGATATTGGATGAATAGGCATTAGATAGGGATTTTATGCACAAACCTTCTTGCATCCATTGATTACTCTGGCTTGCACTGAGTGGCACTACTGTGTGGAGAGTTTTGCCTGTTGAAAAGAATTCCTTTGATTCTTTTTGAAACTTTAAAGGAATCAAGTAGGGAAAAGTCCTAATGCATCAGCTTACTATGTGATTATTTATATATTATACGAACATAGGTAGGCTGTTCACCAATATGCATCAGCCAGCATGATCAAGTTTATTGGTTTTTCATCTTGAAGTTTAAGATCAAGAAGCAGTTTAATGTTTCTTCTCACTTGTCTGATAGTTCTTAACTGAAATATCAGTCGAGTTTTTGTGATGGCAGTGAAAGCGCATGCAAATGAATTTTTTTTAAATAAACACAACTAAATTATTGCTCTTATTAATATGAGACAGTAAAATTGCCAGCCAAGATGGCAGTTGGTGATTGAAGGCAGAGGATGGTAAGAATCTCCTGATTTCAGATTCGGTCTGCCATACTGTAACCTTTTATTTAGATACTTACAACTGCAGATCTCTTTCAAGTGAAGGAATATAAATTAAAAGAATTTTATAATATTTAATGTGACTTTTTTTTGGGCTTTGTGATGTTGGAAGAAAAGATAGACAATTGATTTAAAAAGTTACTTTACTACAAAGATACCAATATTGGAAGCATAAATAGAGTGAGATTCAATATAAATAAAAAGTGGAAGAACAACAATGTTTGAGACTAATGGTAAATTAGATAAAGTGGCAAGATTAGTTATTCAAATTAATGGAAGATACCAAAAGGGGATATTTAGGTTTATGATCCAACAAGTTGTCATTGCGTTGAAGAAATAAAGGATTTTTATGTGTATATACAAAATGCTTTTGATCAGGCCAATATTTTAAAATTGCTATAAAAACTTTAATGCCAAAATTGATAAACAATTGAAAGATAAAAGTACTATGAATAAATTTGATTATGATGATAGAAATGAGAAGACACTTGAGGAGTTTGCAGAAAAACTCTTCTAGAAATTCTTTCTTTGAGAAAAATGTTGAACAGAAATGGATATGGGGAAGCATCCAAATGAAAGTACAGCAAAATTGATTTATAATGTTTCAAGAATTTAATAAATTCAAAATATGAAGTAATGCTAATGCAAAACTAGAGATGAAAATTATTAAGAAAATCAGTATTAACAGTTTATATTCTTAATCTTCAGAAATATTCCCATGAATATAAATTAGAACTTTCAAATTATTTTAAAATACTTACAGATTTTGAAGATGACTCAGATTTGAATGAAATCAATAAGAAGATAACTGACACTATTAAGAACTGCAAGTAAGATAACTGGAACAAAAAAGCAATTTATCAATAAATTTTCTACTGAGTCAGGACTATATATGAAGAAAAGAATATGATTTTTTTAAAAAAGGATTCATTAAAAAGATTTTAATATTTAGAGTATTGTAAAATGATATGAAAAAGAGTTAATAAGAAAAGATAATTGTGAGTTAGTAAAGAAAACTATAGAAGAGATTAAAAGTCTCAAAAGTATGAATCAACATTTTGGTTATTATTAAAAAGATGTAGCATTCCAAAATGATTTGAAGAGATCTACAAAGAATTAATGTAATAATAAAGAACAAGGAAACAAAATTATCCCCCTATAGTTATTACATCTTCTGAATTTCCTTGCATTTTAAATGAAGTTCACTGAGAGACACGATTAAATTTATGAAAAAGGGAACAGATTTAGGGAAATGGTAAAATTATAATTTATATCTTAAAAGAAGCAGAAAAATTATTGGCAAAGTTATATAACGAGTGTTTACATGAAAAAGATGTACCATCTGATTGAAAGAATGCAATAGCGTTGTTGATAAATAATTAAGAAGTGATTAAAAGTTACAAATTGTAAACCCATCAGCATTCTTTTACAATTTTTTTACTAAGATAATTATAATTTACAGCAAAGTCTGATTTTAAACTAACCAAAAGAACAAGTTGGATATGAAAGCGGTTAGTACAATGGATCCCATTCATATACTGAGAAAAGTTATAGAAAGGATTAATGAATATAAGATGCCATTATGTTTAGTTTATACATTATGAAAAGACATTTAATTTTGTTAACGTTTCTGGTGATTAAAGGATTGAATCATCAAAATATAGGTTCGAGATTTTGTCATATTCTGAAGAATATTTATCAACATGCAGCAATTAGATTGCATGGTAAAACTAAGATTAACACTAAGAAGGGAATATGATAGAGTGATTCCATATCTTTTAAGCTTTTTATAGCAATTTTACAATAAGTATTGTGGGGATTAAAGTAGGAATCTAAGGGATTAAAAGTAAATGGAGATTACCTCGAAAGTACTAGGCCTAGATTAATTTAATTGTTTTTGTTACTACTGATAGCTTCTTCTTCAGTGTGTTAAAGCGCTTATATATATTATTAAGTCATCTAGATTTTGCAGATGATGTGGTTATTGATTTAGAGAAATATTGCAAAAGTTATCAGATGAAAGTGAGAAAGTATGACTAAAGATAAATGCTAAAAAGACTAAAGTAATGTTCAATGGATTTTCTCAGAAAATAGATTGTTAATTGAACAACTCTAAATATCTTGGGCATATTATTAATAAAGGTAGAAACATAATGGATGAAATTAATCGTAGAATAAGTGCTTATAATAAAAGACACTATTGAAAGGAAATATGTGTATATGTTTGAAAACAAAGATTTTTAATGGATGTGTTTCATCAAATATTATTTATGGATATGAAACTTAGATTGTTAACAGAAGAGAAATTCAGAGACTTCAAACCACTCAACATAATACAAAGTTGTATGTTAGGAATAACCAGAAGAGATCAAAAATGAAATACATGGATGAAAGTACAAACATCATTGAAACAATGAAGAAAGTCAAATGGAGCTGGGCTGGCTATATTGTCTGAAGAGATGATGGTAGCAGTTGAAGTCTTAAACTGTATCTCAAGAGATTGTAACAGATCTAGAAAGAAACCACGTTATGGATGGATGAAATAAGGAAGTTTGCTAATATGTTGTGGAAAAGAGAATCTAGGGATTGGAGAAATTGGACTAAATTTGGAAACATCTTCACCCTGCAGTTGATCAATAATAATCAAAAATGATCTGTATATAGTATATTAGTTTTCTTTACCTTTTGTTTTTATGCTACTGATTTAAATTCATATAACAAAGAATTGTGAGAAAGTTGAAGTTATAGTGTCTGTTGAATGTAATTATTCTTAATATTCCCAATTTTAATTATATAATTTTTGCCAAATTGAAAAGCTTTCAAATTTTCTAGCTTATTTTCGAGTAAGCTTCTTTGTAGATATTTGAATCCATATAAGGATATTTCATATTGCTTCTTTGCAGTTAATGAAATTATTTTTTTTTTTGTCATATTACCAACATGTACGGGGCATTTTATTGTATTTTAATGAATGTGAAAATAAAAACTTAATATTCTTTTCTGTAGGCATCTATTTGATAATACAAATGTTATTTTTAAATGATTTTTTTTTTGTTCCGACAGCTTATATGGCCACAGTTTTCACAAATTTTTTTTTACTCTGATCATTAAAAAAAGTTATGATTTTTATTTTGGATATAAGCGATTTGTTTAAGTAATGTTGTGGGAGATTTCTTTCAAGATGGATAAAGTTTTCCGTACATTGTTTATCTCAACCAGAGGCTCAGAAAGAATCAGAATAATCATCACTTGAATATTTTTATTTAGTTTCAATTCCAAGTCTAATGTGAATTATGAGGATTACCCCATATGTGTTCATGATCCAACATTTGAAGCAAATTGTGTATATTTGAACTTCATTTATTAATACAAAGAAATATAAAAATCTTTTTAATCATCTGAAAATAGATTGGATTCAGATTCCAGAATAAAAATATGGAGTCTTTTCCAGCATTTGTCAAACTAGTCAAATAATTTCACTGTCTCAAAATAGAATGATCTTTTGTAATAATGCTTGTTTTGCTATAGAGTCTGATCGGTATTTTTTAAAATCTCTTCAAAAGTTAGTTTTATTAAAAACTTCATCTAGATTATAGTAGAAAAATTTATCATTATATTCAAGATCTACCTATTTAATTTGACTGATGAAAACATTTCCATTGTATGAAAAATCACCCTTAAAAAATCATATTTGAATTTTGTAAATATAAACAAATAATAAATAAAGTGAAATATGTAACAAAAACAATGATTTTTTTTTTGATTGGACAGAATAAAGGGCTGATGATAAAAAAAAAAAAAAATCTTTGTTGTTTGAATTTTATTTTTTAAAATGTGAACAAATCATTGTGAAGCCATCATAAGTCTATTAAATTATGTTCTAAAATTTAAAAATTATATTTATAATTTTTAAAATGTCAGAAATATTGCAGATTACCGTGTTAAAAAAAGGCATTATTAATTTTATCACCATAGTTTTCTTTTGTGAATTAATACTTATATTTTTAAAAACAAAATATATTTGAAGAAAATCAAAATGTATTCATTAATACTTTTGTTTTAAATAATTATTATACAGATATTGTGTAAAATAATCATAGATATTTAAATAAACTAGGGGGAAAATACATTTTTTTGCTATTATAATTAGAAAAAAAGTAATCTTGTGAATAATCTCAAAGATGGACAACAAAGAACCTAGCAATCATCGATGTGGTAGATAGTAACTGATTAATTTGAAGTTCCCGATAGCTGAAGAATTTTGACCTCTTCAGATGTTTTTAAACTAATACATATATTTTAATTCCAGTTTCTGCAATCAAAATGAATGTACAAGTCACGTAAAGAGAGAGAGATGGAAAGTGAAGCGCAAGTCATATTCAAATATTTCCAAATGAAGTATTTTGCTTGTACTTGTAGAAAATTTAATATATTGGTAGAGTAGTGCATTCAAGCTCAAGTTACATGGATCATAGCTCCAGCTCTGCTACTTCCAATATTCAAACTTATGAATTCCTGAGCATTAACTATTCCAAGTATTTAAATCAGTAGTCTAAAAGAGAATTTTTGAGGACAGAAATATGTAATAAGTATTTCTTTAATCAGTTCTGAGAAGTTTGTTTAATCCATTACAATACAAAACTTGAACCTACAAGGCAATAATGCTTTATGCCTTTGAAAAATTAAATTAAAGAAGAGATATTTTATCGGTTTCCAAATAAAGAGAAATAATAAAGGATATAAAATTTGAAAATCAGCTAAAGTAAAGTTGAAAAAGCTGGGTTAGAAATCACAATGATTGTCAGCCATTTTTGGAGAAAATTGTAAAATAAAAAAATATTTTCCTCCAAAGTATCTGCCTCTTTATCTGAATCTTTGTTATCATCAAAGTTTACTTTTCTAAAGCTTTTCATTATGTGAAACATCTAGAAATTTTATGTTGTTTGGAGTTAAAACTAAACAAAAATATCATTCAAATCAAGGATACTAATGGCTGTCTTCAAGCCACTGCAAGACAAAGAGCAAAGATTCATTTTTTAAATTCTCTTTTTGAAAAATTTTAGAATTTTGAGTGAAGAGTATGGTTAGCAAATTAAAGCATCATTAAATTAAATATAGTTCCAGCACGAGTTATTTTAGATGTTTCACAAATTGCATTAACTTTTTAAGTATATGTACTTTCTGTAATACAAATATGGATTTACTCAAAAATTTAATGGTTGGAATATTATTTTAAAAGCCTTGCCTGATTAAAAAATTCAGTACCAATCAAATATTTGTTTTATTTCCTAAGGCATATTTATATACAATACTCAGTTATAATGTGTGTATTAAAAAGTTACCCTATTTTTTTTTTGTCAAAAATTTTCATTCCTTTTTTTTTTTTGTGTATTGTTTTAGGGTTTATATGCACTTATTGTGTACACAGTATTACGAAATCCACGACTGCCATGTTTGTTTAGACCCACAAAAGCCACTTATACTGTAAATTCAATACCAGAATCTATTAGTACTGAACCTCTTACTCAACCAGTTGTAAGACAACGCAATAAGCTTTCAGTATCCGAACAGGTAATAAAAAAGTGTATAGATAAAAATGAATCATTCATTGTGTATTTACATTATTAATTATAAGTTTTTAATTTAGGATGATCAAAGAAATCTAATAATACCTGTATTTCGATTAATTTATAATCTTTCTATGCCATTTCTTCCAATTTTTATTATTAATTTCTCTGATGTCATGACCTAACCTTAAATAAAATACTATTTTTGCCACTAAGTAGATGAGAAAGCATCGGTGGTTGAGAGATCAGCGACAGCTGTTTTACAAGCAGTTGGTCCCGGATTAGGGGTTCGTTTCCCGGCTGATGCTATGACACATGAGAAAGGGGAAAAAAAACAAAAACAAAACAATCAATCTAGAATTCGAAAAATAGTGACTAAATGCTAAACACAATAACTAATTAACATTATTATACAACTTAATATTCTAACAACTATGTGAATAGAGAGAAAATAAGCTTTACAATTAAATTCAAGCAGAAATGTTTAGCAAATAAAGAAATACAATTACAAAAACAGGAAGTGAGATATATAGGCAACATAAAGTAATTTTGAATTCGAATAAGAGCAGGCACACTTTTTTTTTTAACGATAGATTTTAGAATCAGAAATTAAAAATATTATGTTAGATTAATGGATATATATATATGATAGATTTAATATTTTTAATGAATGAATTGCAATGTAAACATTAGAAATAATTTTGACAATCCATATTTTAATTAGGAAGTATCCCAGATGTTACTAAAAAGCAGCATTTTTTAAATTGTTAGTTCTAAGCTAATCATATGAGCATAGCTTATCCTTTCTTTTATTTCTTTAAAAAGTACAGCTATTTAAAAACTGTTCGTTGCTTAGTAACATCTTACTGGGCACTTTCCTAAATATGCATATATCCTGCAGAGATTGATTCTTACATCAATGTAGCAGTGGTTAAAATATAATATGCCACTTTGAAAATTTTATATTTCTTCAATCATATATATAACTAAAGAATATTCTAGTGCATATCACTAGCTGAAAATTAAATAGAAAATATTCAAATCATCATTTCAAATGTTATGATATTTCAACACCACCTTCTGTGAATAAATTTAAAGTCTGAACTTCAAACAGTCAGCTGTTTGAAGTTCAGACTTTATATTTATTAACAACGGGCATTGCTGAAATATCATACAGTTTGGAAGGGTGATTTGAATATTTTGTATAATTCGAGGTCTTGATAATTGAATTAAAGGCTGTCTATAAGCATTTCAGCATCCCATTGGCTGAGCAATCCAGCGAAATAAAATAATTCTAAAATGTTTATGGACATTTGGTTCAGTTGTCAAGACTTCAAATTATATATGTTTGAAAATAACGCTATATGTATTGCATTATACATATATAGCATTTATGAAGTGTGTGTGCGTGTATATATATATATGTGTGTGTGTGTGTAAATATTAAGTTTTACAAATGAGAATTTGGGTATAATTTTTTTTTAAAGTTCCCAACTATGGTGAAACCAAGCAAACAACCAATTAAAAATTGGACCAATACTGAAATCATTACATAACCAATATTTCTTATACTTGCAGAAGCTATTAATGCCATTTATAGTAATCAGTAAATGCCAGAAGGTTTGTGCATTTAAAATCCCTATTTAGTGCTTGCTCATCCAATATCCCCAGACTAGTTTCTAGCTTATGGATGGAATCTTGGATCTGAGAGTAATGCACCTAAACTTTTGGATCAAATGTATCTCTCTCCAACAATTTAAATTCATTGCTTTATAATTGACTAAATAAATAATAAGTATTATTTATCTGGTCCAGATTTTAATTGTTTGCTTGCTTGTCATGTCTGAACTCTATTTAAATAAAAAAAAATGTATGGAAATTTTCATTACATTTTTAATATGTATATCTTTAAATCCATGAAAATCTTCTAGTTATTCCTTTTGAGGTTTTAAAAAATTAAATTCGTTTTCATAGTTTTATAAATTCAAAAATGAAAATTATGGTTTAAGCGCAATTTCAGTTTTAATTAATGAATGATACTCTATAGTTCATTTATAGTATGACAAACTCGAGAAAAACTTCTTGGTCTGATTCTCAGTTAAATAATAAAAAAATCTGTTTGATACCTGTTGTGCTCATCCTGCCACTTGAATTGCACAAATATCATGATTTCGCGTGTGTCTAATCATTTAATTGTCTATACTTTTAATAAGAGTATGATCCAGAATATTTTTTTTATGTTTTAATTATTATTAGTTTAAAAAACAAAACATTTACAGATTTACGGTTTTAATTTATCCAAAACCAACCAGAAGCCGTAAATAAATATTTACAAAAATATAAAATGGATATTTAAAAAAAATACAATTCTATCATAACTATTGAAATATAAAAACTCATGTGACATAGCATCAGCCGGAAAGCGAACCCGCTAACCTGGGACAACTGCTTGTAAAGCAGCTGTCGCTGACCTATCGACTACCAATGCTTGACTATTGAAATATAAAAACTGTGAATAGCAAATGAAGAAAAATATACAATTTATAGAAGTTAACAGATCTATAGTAAGATGAAAAATACTTTTTTAAAAAATTAAATGCCAATAAAACAAGTTTAATTTGGGATCTGTGTATTAAGCTGGTAGTATATTTAAATATTCATTGATGTTATTTTATATATTATACTTAATATTCCACTAATTTTTATTTAATGTTAACTTTAAATTATTTTATAATCTATTTTAGACATGGCCACGTGCTAATTTATCCACTGGTGGTATGAAAGTTCTTCGCTCTCCTCCACCCGCTATTGATCCTATGTTACTGTTTCAAAGTCAGGGAGAAAAAGTTCCCCCGCTCTTTATTGAACCCGATACTAAAGAATTTGATGATCTTATTTTTGCTTTAAAAACAGGAACTACATTTATGGCCCAAGCAATTGTAACAAATCAGAAGTCCGAAACACCAAACTTTGATCCAGACATTAGTGTATTTTCAGCTGAAAATAATAGCCTTGACACAACCTATGATACTCATTTATAATAAACTATTCAATACAAACAGTATTATTTCAGAAGGTGATACATAATAGTCAAAATAAGAATCATGGATCACATGATCCTATTCTCTTAAGCTTGTAAGTTATAAACAATGAGGATTGCCAATTCCTCAATAAGCTTTATGTTAAATGCTTAGCCAGAGAAAGCACTTAAAATATCTCGGTCAGGAACCCCCCCCAAACCCCTGACCATGGTTTCGTGCTTTGGCACTCCTCAGAGAGGTGCCAGGGTAGGTTCAGACGTTCCTGACAGAGATATTTTAAGTGCTTTCTCTAAGTAAGCATTTAACATAAAGCTTGTTGAGGAATTGGCAATCCTCATTGTTTGATACATAATGTTTTTAATGATAATTATTTTACTTTCCGCATTCATTCATTTTATTTAGCTTTATTTCGTCGACTTAATTACGATAAGCAATTTTTATCACATGGGAATTTAATAACTTTTATAAAAATTGCGAAGATTTAGAACTTAACGAATTCATTATATATTTGAAAAATTTTACTTTGTCTCGGTATAAAACTGTGTGTAAGAGATACAGTAATGGATTCATTTGACTCTTATTAATGTTGTTTCATATTAGTTGTCGACTTTCTTTCTCCCATAATTTGATTTTTAAAAAAATTTATTTAAAATTTTTTTTTAACGTCTTTTTCAAATTTTGAATTTTTGCTATTCTTTTACATTTCATAAATAGAATTTTAAACAATTATATATGTACTAATTAAAGCAATATTCACCAGGAGCAGTTATGTTACCAGGATGGTATATATATTTTTTGGATATTTGATTTCCATTTTTATTTATTAATAAACAAATGTTTCTAAACTATTTGCAATTCTATATTTTTTGATCGTTGCAAAAAAAAAAAAACAATAACAACTAAATGACACAGTTTACTAGAAGTTAAAATAAAATATTTTTTTTTTTTTAAATTATTACTGTTGATAGCTTTGACTACATACATAGATGCATTTTGGAAATGTTTGAAGTTATATGATTTATTTATTTTTTTGTATAAATTAATCTTATTTTTGATTCATAATGCAATATTTTTCTACAGGATGTCATTATAGGAAAAAAAAAAACACGGACACAAAAGAAAAGCCTTTATTTACAGAACTTGTTCATTATATCCATTATTAATCTCAATGTATAAGCATTTTATCCGATCACTATATATTATTATGTGTGGGTTCTGTTTCCTTAAACTTTGCAAGAGGTTTGCCAATACAGTTCTGCATTATTGACTTAAAATCTGGAAGCATTTCAGGCAATAGTGGCTTTTTTTTGTTCAGAAACATCATAATTTGTATAAATATACATGAATTCTATAATGTTAACTCATGACAAATCCTGTAAAAGTTATGATTTGAAATAAAATTTCTAAAAAATGATTTGATATTTTTTAATGTTACTTAGAAATACAAATTATTTATCTACCTCTTATGCTTTAAATCTCCAGTAGAAGATAAAAGTTTAAAAGGTGTATGGGATTATAAATCTTTATTTTATACATAAAAATTTATATGTACTTAGAAAAAAATTGTCTTATGTAATGTGGAAGCAATTTAGCATTATTTTATGTGTGTGTCAGTGATTATTTTTAAGAATTTTTTTGATTTTAATTGAATAATGTTAATCTTTTAAGATGATATTGTTTTTGTGAATTACTGTTGTAGTATTCAACAAACAAATTTAGCCAAAATGTGTAAATTTTTTAATGTGTGACAAATTAACATTTGTAAATAATAGAATTTAACCAAAATGCATGTCTGGAATAGCCTTATTTTTAGAATATCTTTTAAACGTATGAATTAGTTGCACTGTTGGTAAACCTGGAATTAACTGACTCCAATATATATATATTTTATTATTACAACTGTAGATTTACTATTTAATAACTTCAGAATTTTGTCTAATAAAAATTGAAAAGTAAAATTTATAATAAAATTTATACATTTTAAATAATATTAAGTACATATCATTTTTATTTTTTATTGGTAAACAATCACTTTTGTTAGACATAATTCATTATTTGCCTCATTATATCATCAAAGAAATTATTTTTAAGCATAATCATTTGTAGATGAATCAGCCATCATTTATTTATTCAATAAAAGTTTAAAAAATATATTTGATAAATATGTTTATATTTAATAAAGTTTAATATTGTCATAATTCTTGATGTTTAAGTTTTCTTGATCCAATAGCTGAAACAAAAACAGAAAAAAAAAATTTCAAAATATAAATTAAATACATTGTATAGGCTAAAAATTATTAGAATATTATTTTTGTTTTAATTTCATTTTTTTTTTTTTGTAATTTCGGATGACAAAAATTGATTAACTTTTGAACAAAATATTTTTGTTATGAAAAATTAGCTATCATCAGGCAAAAACAGCCATTTACTTAAGACAAAAGTTCATTTCCAAAATTGTTTCTTTCAATCGTCAACCAATGTTCTTACTGGCAAAAAAATTTCATGAAATACGATTGGTAAAAAATACCACAATCAGAAAAGTTATACCTTATTCAATTGAAATATAATTATTTTAATAAAATAATTAATGAAATGCAATTATGTTAATAAAATAATATTATTAAAATTTTTAGCCTATCCTGTTTCTTATGCATATACAAAAGTTTGAATTTACCACTTATGGGTATATCTACACGTATTATACTTTTAATTTACAAATAAGCAATAAAATAAAAATACATACTAAAAAATATTAAAAGTTATGATGAGTTGTAATTATTATTACTAGAGGGCCATCAAGCTAAATTGACTCTTGGCAATTATAATAATGATCTTGTTCTAGAAATTTTTAATATAATACCTTTCTTGATCTTTTTACTATTGTTACTATTATTATTTATAAATGGTTATTAATATTCAAATATTTAATATATTGCATTCATCATTTTAAATCCTTTCACTTAAATAAGAAAGTATATTATCAATAAGTATATTATCACCTCTTTAATTCACATAATATATGATAAAACTAATAATTCCCCGCTAGTGCCATCTATAGTGTGCTTGAGTAAATCAATAATTATCAAATGATAGTGCATTTAAATTTCTATTCCCAGACCACATTCCGGCGTTTTGCTTTTATCAGTGAGACTTGGGATTCAAAGCTGGAAGTAAAACAGTTATACATCTATCTACCACCTTAAACTCCATTTTTCTATTCAAGTTAAAAATTTGAAATTCAATCCAATTTTAAAGTATTTTGAATTTCAGATTTTTAGCTCAAATAGTAAAATGGAGTTTGCTAATGTATAACTGCATTACTTCCTGTTTTGAATTCAAAATCTCACTGATAAAGGCAAAAAACCAGAAATCAATTTGGGAATAAAGATTTAAATATACTAACCATTGATTACATAAGTTTATTGTAAATGATGTAGAATAAGATGATATACTGTATGCATTTTACAAGATTAAATTTTTATTTCCATTTGTTTTGATTCTCTAATTCAGTGTTTCCCAACCTGTGGTACGCGTACCACTGGTGGTACGCGAGTTGCTGGTTGGTGGTACACGAAAAATAATCAATAATGGCGGACATAAAAAAAAATTAAATCATAAAAATATAGAAACGTTTTTTCCTATAATTCATAAAAATTATTTTAATTAATAATATTATACAGTAAAGTTGTTAATACGTACAGTCGATAACGATCTTTAATGTTAATGATAAAATTGAAAGTATGATTAAGAAATTAGATTTTTGGAAACAATAATATATATAAGTATCGAAAACAATCAACTGGAAGTATTCGAAACTCTACATATTTTTTTGTTTGAAAATAAGGTTAGTCTGTCTCAAGATATACGAGAAAATATAATAGCACATTTAACAGGATTAAAATTGTCTTTCATGGAATATTTTCCAAAACCCGAAAACACAAATGATAATTGGATTTCAAACCCCTTCTATGCAGAAAATTTATAAAAAGCTACATCATTATCAATAAAGGATAAAGAAAATTTAATAGAATTATCATGTGACAGAACTTTACAAGTAGAATTCAAACGACACAATCTAATTAATTTTTAGTTAAACATTAAAGAATATGAACAACTTTCTGAGAAAGCTCTTAAATTATTATTACTGTTTACTACGGAATTAGTAGGAAGAGCTTTTTCTTCATATATTTTTTTAAAAATAAGTATCGAAACAGATTGTAAGCAGCTGTAGACTTAAGGGTATACCTCGCATCTTTTGAACCAAATTTCAAAAAATTAAGTTATTCGAAATAAGCACTAAGATCTCATTAAATTTATTTTATAAAAATATTTGATTATGATAAGAAAATATACTAATTGTTTTTTTATAATTTTGTGTTTTTATTAAAACCATTTATTAGTAAACGAAATATGACAAAATAGTAGATAAATAATGAGTCGGATCAAGGTAAATCAATCTAAATTATTTAATTTGAAAAAATGTATCAGAAAAGGATCATACCCAGAAATTAGACTCTCATTAATTCTTGATCATCTATTGTGGATTACTAGATGTAAGCTAGTATTTAATCATCAAAATGTTAATCCTATTAACTTCATGCTGAACAATATAAAGAAAACAAGAACAAGAGATAGCCTGATAACCCCTGAGGTTATTTTTACCATGACTTGGGACATGCTGGATTTATCCTCTCCATGGCCCAACCAATAGCAAGATGCTCCAAAAAAGAGAAAACAGACTCAAATTCGGAAAAACCAAATGAAGGAATGAGAAAACACTTTGAACAAAATATGTACCAAATAACCTTTAATGTAATAATGTAATCTTTAATAAGTTATTTTGGAAAAAATATGAAACTTTGAACAAACACATACATATAAATATGTTACAGTGAGTTTATAATTTCAGTGAGTTTATAATCTGGCGTGACGTTTAGACGTGTTACAATGTAATTTGTCTCATTATGAGATGTGAATACATACATGGTCATCCTATAATATATATAATGCAAATAAAATAACACACTCGCAATAACAAATTTCACAAAATACAATCATTTTTACGAAGTGGTACAATTTAGCGTGATGTACTACCAAGTGGTACGTGAGCCAAAAAAGGTTGGGAAACGCTGCTCTAATTTTATATCTACTGCACTATTATTATTATTATTATTATTATTATTTTTATTCAGTTGATGGTTGTAAACTAAAAATCATTAAATAAATTTACAAAATGTGCAAGAGACTATATCATCAATGAGAATCTGTCTTCATCACTGTATATTTTTTATCTTTATAATTTGCTTTGATTTATGAATTGGTTTATCCAGAACTTTGTCAAACTACATGACAATGGAATCTTTAAATTGTTCTAAGAAATTTAGTACGCACAAACTTAGAAAAGGGAATAGATATTAATTGAACAATTAATATATATTTTATTATTATTTTTTAAAAAACTATTTACATAATGAAATTTGTGCCTGTAACCATGACAATAAACATATAAAATGTAAATTAATGAAACTGATCAAATAATTTATAATACTGTAAGGAAAGATAACTAATGTATTTTATAAGTATGTATTAATATTATGTCTTTTTCATTTTGATGCAATTATAGTCTTCTTACTATAAAACTTATTTTGTTTTTTAGAGTAATATTTGCCATATACTTCTGATTTAGTCATAAAGTTTGTTTACAAGTGATTGTGAGTGATCATTTGTTTATAAAATACTTTCAAAAAGTTTTTTAACAGGTGGCTATTAAGGCTTGAGAAAAGATTACAAGATGTAGTTAAAGGAATTGATTATCAGTTGACTCGTAACTATCTTTGACAGAACATTGAATTTTTTCCAATGTACATTAATTAAATACCCCTGAAAAGCCAATCATTTAATAAGTGCATGGTACACTTTTTAAACAACTGATTTAGTTGTCCAAAGATTTCCATGGGTGTTATGCATAATTCAATATTACCTATCCCAAAAAGAATGATCATCAAAGATTCCTGATGTCATTATTTTCTTAATAGCAGAAATGAAGATCTCTGAAAAAATAATCACCAAAGATTCCTCATGATATCCCCCGTTTTTTTATAGCACTCGTAAACAATTTGGGAGAATTCTCATTTTTTATTTCAAAATATAACAAATTTTCTTAGACGTACAACATATACATGTGTTTAAAAATTGAATTGAAATTTGTGTGGACAATTTTGTGATAGTTAGTCTAACTTATTCTTATGAGATTTGTTTTTCTAAATGTTATTAGAATTAGAAAATTATGATCCAAGAAATGAATTAGAATATCAGTTTCCTTATACTGATGAGAACAAAATGGGATCTACCAATGATCTATTTGAGGATGGATGTCACTTAATAAAACTAAATAGAATGAATGTGAAGTGTTTTCACCAAACTGAAATCTCCCTCACAATAATGGGATAAGGTTTAGTTATATAGGAAAATTTGAAATGGCTTATTGTACTGGTGAAATTCTGTTCCTATTAATTGAATGATTATTTACAGCTTAATATAAGAAATGAATATTCCAATGAGAGAAGAGTGAAGAATAATTGATCCAGTAATTATCACAGGATTAATCATTTGGGAAAATTTTCTTAGATAGAATGTTGTTCGGGACTGGAATGCATTTGCAATACATGAATACATATCTGAAAAAAATATGGATTTATATTATGAGTGAATTTTAAATCATGAATAGAAAATGGATGTTTGTGGGTTTCTTCTGAGAACTAAAGACACTTAATGTTTAAAGTTGCCTCAACAATTTTACCTATAAGAATAATCTTGTTTAAATTTTATTCATTTAGTTTCGCATCAGTTGTATACAAAATTTTTACCAAGATAAATTATGTCTACAGCAAACTATGAATGTTAACCAGCCAAAAGAACAAGCAAGATTTAACAGTGATTTTAGCATTGTTGATCACATCCAAGTGTTGACAGAAGTTATAGAAAAAAACAATAAATATGAGTTGCCATTATGTTTTGAATTTGTGTATTATGAAAAGGCATTTAACTTTATAATAATTTCTTCAGTAATTAAAACATTGGATCATCAAGATGTAGATTCAGAATATTATCATATCCTAAAGAATACTTATCAGAATGCAACAGCCATGATTAAATTAGATAATTATACTAAGAAAATTAACATTGAGAAGGATATGCAACAAAATGATCTCCAAAACTTTTTACAGCAGTTTTGCAAGAAGTATTTTGTGGATTAAAATGGGAAGCTAAGGGATTAGAAGTAAATGGAGATTGTTTAAGTCATCTAGCTTTTTGAAAATGATATAAAATTTTTGCAAATAAAGCTCCAGAGCTTCAAAAAATGTTGCAAGAGTTCTCAGATGGAAGTAAAAAAAAGTAGGATTTTATGATAAATGCTAAAAAGATGAAAATAATGTTCAATGGATTTTCTCAAAAAAAAAGAATATAGAGATTGATGATAATTAATTAGAAGTTAACAACTACAAATACCTTGGTCAAATTATTAATGCAGCTGGAAACATAATAATAAAAATAATTTAATATTAAAAATAACAATATTAAAAGAAAAGATGCCGATAAGGGAATTTTTTAATAAATGTGTTTTACTGGTCCTTACTTATGGATCTGAAACTTGGATACTTACCAGAATAATAATATAGAGACTACTGAATGAAGTATGGAGAGATGAATGTTAGGAATACCAAGAGGATATTATAAATGAAATACATGGATGAAAGAATAAACAGTTATTGTTGACATCATTAAAAGAATTAAGAAACTGAAGTGGAGCTGGACTGGACATATTAATTAGAAGAGACAATAGACAGACAGTTGAAGTCATAAACTGAATCTCAAGAGATTGGAAAAGGCGTAGAAAGATACTATATGTGAAATAAATCAATGAATTAAGGAAGTCACTGGTGTAATGTGGAGAAAGGAGGCTAGAAATTGGAGAAACTGGATTAAATTTGGAGAGACCTCTATTTTGCAGTGGATAAATAATCGTTAGAAAATGATGATGCCTTCTCCATTGTTTGTCATTAGGTATGAACTCAACAACATTGTACAAGATCTTATCAATGATTAATTATTGACTTTTATTTATATATGAAAGAATTTGACTTTTTTTTTTGTCACTAAAATAGTAATTTTCATGAATCATCACTCCTTTACTAAAGTAAACAGCATTGGCTTCAATGAATATTTTATTCACAGGTAAAGAATCGTGATGGCAAATTACCTACTGACTATAAGATCATGATCTTATTTTCCGACATCTACATGTCTTCAAACCCAGCTATCCAACTCAAATAGCTATATGGGGCTGATAGATCTTCAGCCATACCATATATTAATAGTCTTAGAATATAACATTGCATAAGACAAGGCAGAGACTATAAACAGTCAAAATAAGAGTCATAGATCACATGACCCTATTTCTTAAGCTTGTAAGTTATAAACAATGAGGATTGCCAATTCCCCAACAAGCTTTGTGATAAATGCCCCATATAACTATTTGAGTTGGACAGCTGGGTTTGAAGACATGAAGATGTCTGAAAATTTCAGATTTTCCACTCCATAGATAACTTTTAGATAAGTGCTTGGCTTTGAGTTGGTATTTTTAGATCTAGTGTCTAAACCTACCCTGGTACCTCTCTGAGAAGTGCCAAAGCACCAAACCATAGTCAGGGATTGGGGGGGGGGGGTTCCTGAGAGAGATATTTTAAATGCTGGCTCTGGCTAAGCATTTATCACAAAGCTTGTTTGGGAATTGGCAATCCTCATTGTTTATAACTTACAAGCTTAAGAGATAGGGTCATGTGATCTATGACTTATTTTGACTATTTATAGTCTCTGCCTTAAATCTTATGCAATGTTATATTGCTAAGACTACTAATATATGGTATGGCTGAAGATCTACCAGCCCCATATAGCTATTTGAGTTGGATATCTGGGTTTGAAAACATGTAGGGGTCTGAAAATTTCAGATTTTCCACTCAATAGATAACTTTTAGATACATGATCTTATTAATTCAGTTATACTTATTACTTTTCTCCTGACATAAAACAAATCATAATTTAATACTAACATTAAAGTATTTTGATATCCAGTTAGATTTTCATAATAGTCAAATATCTCAGTGATTGGTAGTTTAGAATGTGAAAAAAACCTCCCATCATGACGATGAAGAAAATCAAAATGCCACATGCATACAACTTTATTTCATATTAAAAAAAAGAGTTTAACTGCAAAATATAATCTTACCAGTAACATGGCATACTTCTGCTTTCATCCCTAATGACAAAAAGTAATCCAGCCACAAAATTTGTTCTACAGACAAATGATCATTTGGTCCTTTTACTTCTACAACCTGTAAATAAAAAATAATTGTTGATGAGGCATTTATTTATATAGCGCTATGTTTATAAATTGTAATAAACTAAAGATCAGCCTTTCAAGATAACGTACATGTGCTTTTTACGAATGTTAATACTAATAAATTAATACTTTCATTTCCAACACAAGATAAAGCCTTTGCGAAAGAATAAATGAATCCACTTATTCATTCAACCCAAATGCTTATATATGGGCAAATCTTAAGTATTGGATATGAAAGCGTGAGGATAAATCAATCACTTTAAATTACTGTTTACTATGTCTGAATGAATGACGTCAACGAAATTATCTAGAATTTACGAAACGTCACTCTTAAATGAAACTAAACATATGTAAATGAGGCATTTATTTATATAGTGCTATGTTTATAAATTGTAATAAACTAAAGATTAGCCTTTTAAGCTAATGTATATGCACTTTTTTACGAATGTTAATAATAATAAATGAATACTTTCATTTCCAACACAATGAATAAATGAATCCACTTATTCATTCAACCCAAATGCTTATATATGGGCAAATCTTAAGTACTGGATATGAAAGCGTGAGGATAAATCAATCACTTTAAATTACTGTTTACTATGTCTGAATGAATGACGTCAACGAAATTATCTAGAATCTATGAAACATCACTCTTAAATGGAACTAAACATATGTAAATGAGGCTTGAAAGGCTGATCTTTAGTTTATTAAAAAATAATTGTTGTAAAACTAATTATATTCACTTCTTTAGCTGTTATTATAAAAACAGTTTATATTCATTTTCTTCTAAGACATTACAAGAGAAAATGTTCTTTTCTCTACAAAGAAACCATAGGATTGGTTTGATTAACAAAGACTTAATTATAAACTTGTTAGCACATTTATAGAAAAACCTCATTTGGAAAAGTGACAATTTTTTTAGATAAGCAATATTTCATAAATCATTTTTAAATGTGAATTAATGAAAATTAGGAATATTTAATTAATTCAAAATTATGGAAAATGGTTTTCTAAATGTTACTAATAGCTGTTATACATGCATATGTTTAATATATAAAAAAAATAAAATAATTTTAAGTTTCCCATGTAAAAGTAATCAATAACAAAAAGAATTTGACATGATCCAACTGAATAAGACTTAATTTTTAAAAAGACCAGAAAAAAATTGAAGATAATTTGCATGTTTATTTTCAATTTTATTCATCTACGATTAGTGAAAATTCTGATAACAAAAAATAACTAAAGAGTATTCTTTTAAAAATCAGTGTAACGACCTTAAGGATGCATGAAGACGATGAATGAAACCATCAAAATATCAGCTGCTCATATCTACGAAGAATTTTTCCATTTCTGTGGACCATTGTTTTAAAGACTTGCAACAATCTGACTTGTTTTATTCTACCAATAAGATATTCTCTTTGTTGCCAAAGATTTCTGCATGGCATTCTCCAATGCCTATTGAATTTCAAAATTTAAATATGCAAAACCTTTTCTACAAGTATATATTTGAAATATTATCAAAGTAAAAACGCAGCTACAAAAATTAAGATATGTATATATATAAACATTTTGAATGTTTGACAAAGAAAAGATAATTCCATATTGAGATCTTTAAAACTTGCTGAGGGTGCTTTTGACCGCTAAGGACAGAATGATAGCAGTGGTAAAATTCAAATAATAATATTAATAATATACTTCGATCTTTTTTTTTTGATGAATCTAGAGTGTATTTTTGAGCATTTGTGGGTATATGAATAGAAATATTTAAAAATATATATTTTATCAAATTAATATGAAGAAATTTAAAAAGCAGGAAATCTCTATATACAACATTTAAATATTGTATATTAGTAATTGTATATAACTCATAATTAATGGATTTTGTGAATTTTCTCAATATACAATTTTATAGTTATTAATATAAATCATAACAACTAAACATATATTGTTTTATATAAAAAAAAAATGTAAAACAAATTTTAAGTAGACCATTTAAGAGAAAGAGTCTCTCCAACAGAACTTTGAAGAAAATCAGCGAAGATTAAATTTCTAATAACGTTACTTCCTCATTTCATTCTCTAGTTAAAATTATTACGTGTCTATGGATTGGCTACTTTAAAAAAATACTACATTTGTTTAGAATGAAAAAAAATTCCAACAGAAAATTTCAGATTATGAATATTATACATAACCATTTTATAACAAATGTAGGATATAATAAATAATAGAAAAATTAAAGAAAGCAAATTAAACATTTGAAAAGGTACATACAACAAATTAAACACATCCATGACTCAATTTCCAAAATATATGAATTATGATTTCTTTTTATATGAATACAATAACTTGAAAATAAAAATTAGAAGAAAAAAAACTTAAATCGTTAACTTATCACAAATTAATTTCGCAAATGTTAAACAGAAATGGCTATATAACGTTAAAAAATATACTAAAACATATTACATAGATCATGCATATAAAGATTATATATGCATTTAGATTTGTAATAAAAGTATGTTTATCTGATGAGTGAACTAGCAATTCACTATTGAAAATTAGATTATTAAAATTATAATCTAATTTTTAGTTGTGTTGCTAGTTTACTCCAAGCTACAATCTGAATATAGGTGGAGTACATCTAGTATATAGTACAACTTATTTAAATACAATTTTAATCCTAGGTTCATTTGCAAATTACTGTATATTATACAATTATTCAAATAATAACTACCAATAGAGATTTATTGTCAATATACTTTCTATAGTAATAGACCATATAAAAAGATATATACTTACAACAAACTAGCAAATGTTTTATGAGAAAAGTTTTGAAATCTGCTTAAAACTCAATTATGTTAAAATAAACAAGGCAAAAACTCCTCATACAGTAGTGCCAACCAGTGTAATCAATGTATGCCAGAAGGCTTGTGCATAAAATCCCTATCTAATGCCTACTCATCCAATATCCCCAGACTAGTTTCTGGCTTGTGGCCTTCATCAGTGAGGAGCCATGGATCTGAGAGGACTGCACCTATATAACTATATAAACTGATAAGCTTTGATTGAAAATGTTAGTGTTTTAAATTTAAGTCTCATAGTTTTGTAGTTAAGTAGAAATAAAAGGTGGTTGCTGGAGGGTTGCATTAGATCCTAAGATCTAGGTACAGTGCTCTCAGATCTAAAGCTCCTCACTGATGAAGGCCACAAGCCAGAAACTAGTCTGGGGATATTGGATGGGTGGGCATTAGATAGGGATTTTATGCACAAGCCTTCTGGCATATATTGATTACTCTGGTTGGCACAGGGTGGCAGTACTGTATGGAGAGTTTTGCCTTGTTTAAAAACAATTATGTGCTAGTATAAGAGATGGTGATCATGTGATGCTCAATGGTTTATGTTAAAATACATTAACATCTGTAATTGTTAATCTTTTACATATATATATTAAAAATTAATATAACTAATTAATGTAACTTTTAACTATATTAGTACCTTCTGCTTATGTTTATTTCTATCATTATGTTTAAAGAGGTAATGTGAATGTGAGCAGTATTATTTGAGATTATGTAATTTGTAACTGTTCACTTGTAAGATTTTTATTTGTACAATGAATTTGTTTTTAAAAAAATATACACAAAAATATGTTTTAAGAGATTATTTAGATATTACAAGAAATGAAATTCCCTTATCATTAAAACACCTGTGCATATATAAGACTTTTAAAAGAATTGATTCAATAAATATTCTTTTTATTTAATTAGAAATTGCATATTATGAGTCTAACCAAATTCAGCATTATAGCTGTTAATTCAGAAAAATATTCTGTGCATTTTAGCTCAGTGATAGTATAGAAATGTAAGTGTTAAAGGCTTTCCCACTTGAGTAAAGTTTTAAAAAAAAATCACTTTGATTAATGAAACTAATATTAAGTTATATATAGAGTTCGCAAAACAAACTCTTAACAAGCTTTGAGAATACCCTCAACCCCAGACCGGTTTTTGCATCTAGCGTCGTCAGTGAGGTGTTAGGATATTCATTAGATTAAAAATACTATGACTAGCCCAGCACTTTATCTAATGTATAACCATTGAGAAGAAAATCTGAAACCTTCAGACATTCATATGTCTAAAAATCCAACTACCTAACTCAAATAGCCATATGGGATTGAACTAAGTTCAGATACACCATATATTAATAGCTCTAGCAATATAAAATCGCCAAAGCCTTAATAGCAAAAAATAAATTGATAAAAAATC
Organism: Epiperipatus broadwayi; assembly: GCA_028023455.1. Taxonomy (NCBI): domain Eukaryota; kingdom Metazoa; phylum Onychophora; class Udeonychophora; order Euonychophora; family Peripatidae; genus Epiperipatus; species Epiperipatus broadwayi. The sequence continues at coordinate 9,519 of JAQFVV010006958.1, read as the reverse complement.
AAGTCAGATGTCACATAACCTAATTCTAATAAAGCTCGTATTTACAAAGTTATATATAGAGTTTGCAAAACAAACTCTTAACAAGTTTTGTAAATACGAGCTTTATTAAAATTAGGTCATGTGACATCTGACTTGATTTTATATCAATTAATGAAACTATTAGGCCCAACCTGTTAGTAGGGTACTTAAACACAACATGAAATCCTGAGCAGCTTAACTAGTATTATTTTTCCTATATTCATAGAATAACCATCTATGGTTTGAAAAAATATACTGAATAAAAAAATTTAAATACTTATAAATTTGAAGTTGTAAATTTCACATGTGCACTCACATGTGTGAATACCATCATAAATCTTTCAGCATTCACTTCTTCAACTTGTGCACTGAGTCATGTGATTGCGCTCTCTCTTTCCACTTAAATTTTCTATCTGTATTATTATATATTTTTCTTAATTATTCTCTCTGATGTTTAAAAGTGTACATTTTAACAATTAAATTGAATTGTGTATGCATATATATATATATGTTAAAATTCTGTATTCAGTACAATTAGATTTTTTTTTTTTTTCAAGTTTACAACAAAAACGAGGGGAAAAGGAGCATTAAGTAATTATTGAACAGGAGATTTTTAGAAAGTATTTCAAAACAAGATGTCAATATTTGTAAAGAAAATGTATAGAAAAATTACCTTGCAAGTTTTTTTGCTTGGATTCCACACTGTTAAATCTGGCATGCCTCTTCGACGATGATGTTGGTTTTTGATGATACGAGAAAATACTCCTACGAGTTCTTCATTTTTCAAGCACTCAATTAAACTCTGAAAAATTAATCAACCAATAAATGTTTTTTATCAAAAAGAATTATACACAAAATATATATATATAAAATTTGGTACAAGTATCAACAATCGTACACAGCATGCCATTCAAAAACAGTTCAATATACCATTTCTGAGGCACCCTGTATTGACCTGTAGTGTGTTATGCTCATTTCTTGCAATTCACACTTGGTTCAAGCACCCTCTACAAGTGATCGCTATTGAGCCTGTGCTATCGTATAATTTGAGGGTGTGTAGATTTGAAATCAACGTAACATTTGCAAGGTTATTTAATTAAGTATTATAAAAAAGATCAGTCATTGACTTAAAAATCACTTCTTAAAAAAGGTCACGGCCAGGTAATGTTATATTTCAGTGTTTTTCATTAGCACCAGCGCCATCCAGGGATGTGTACGGTCGTTGATACTTGTACCTCTACGTTTCCCATAATCAAGTTAATTAAAAATTAATTAAGTTTTTGTTATGCTACGAAAAACCTTAACAATTTTCAGATGTTACACAGCTATATAAATACATATATTCATAAATAAAAAATTTCATTTGTCCTTACATTAATATGATCTATATCACGAAATACCTCCCAGCTGATAAGGCAACAATTCTCATTGTAATGACTATTCCAACACTTGGAAACTTCCTCTTTCAATACCTACAGGAAAAAAGATAATTAATTTTCACTATAACAGAAACATAGTAGCGATATAAAAAACAAATTCAAACATTTGAAATGTAAAACAAATTAACATCTAAATATACTATACTTATTTCTATTGCCTATAACGATTTTATCAAATTAAAAGATTTTGAAGTGTCAAAATTGCATAAAATAGGTCAACGTTTTGATTAAACTTAAAATTATTATGAAATGTTTGCTACTTTATAAGAAAAAAATATGTTTCTAGCTTTAAAATTTTTTATGACTAATAGATAAGTTCTGAGATTTAGCAATTGAATCCTTCAATTCAGCATCTTATCTTTAAATTTATATTTGGAGTAATAAATTCTGGTATTTAATAAGTTTTCACATAACTAAGATGCATTAATATAAAGGCTCTTTCAATTCCATATACATTATCACCAGCTAAGATAAATAAACTTGTTTATTACATAAACATAGTGCAACTTTGGAGTTAATTAACTAGCAAAATAACTCCATTCTCAAAAAGGAAGTATGCCAAATTTTGTCACTAAATCAAATTTGTATAAAAACAAACAAACTAAAATCTAGTTTAAGATTATATAGCGTACGACATGCTACATAAAGACATCAAATGGGCATAAACAACATTGTTGAAAGAATCAAATAATTTAAATGGAGTTGGGCTGGCCATGTTGCTTGAAGATATGATAATGGATAGAGAATTGAAGTTTTAAAGAAGGTTCCAAAATATTATAAAAGATATCGAAAGAGCTGCATATGAGATGGATTGATCAATAAGATTAAAAACTGCTGAAATAATATAGAAAAAATATGGATTCAAAAACTGTATTAAATTCAGAGACATTATTTTTGCATTGAACTATTAATGGATGAAAACAATGATGAAGTTAAATGATAATATATATACTTTACTGGGACTTTTTATATTAATAAACTTTTATTTATTAATCACATCACATCAAATAGTAATACTTAATGTCGTTTTATCATTTTTTTATAATTGTAGCAATAAACATTTCCCTGCACAATTTTTAATGTGATTTTTTTCAATAACATTAATAAAATAAATTGCATTATTATATTTCTTGAAAAATTACATTCTAATGTATAAACACAAACTTTAAACATATTCACTAATAAGTAACATTAATGTAATAATTTTCTCAATTCATTTTATAAGACATAATTAATATATATATATATGATCACTAGATGGAGCTTTACCAATAGCCCACTACCAAGTTTTGTTTACATAAATGCTGAGAGAGATAGAATTCAATATCTCTTTCATTGTAAAGGTTGGAGACAATGAAAGAGATATTGAATTCTATCTCTCTCAGCGTTTATGTAAACAAAGCTTGATAGTGGGCTATTGGTAAAGCTCCATCTAGTGATCATAAAATGCAAGCTATGAGCAAGTTACCAAAATGTATAACTTGTTTTGTTTATCATATATATATTGTGACAGAATGCAGATGATAGAAAATAATTCTAAAACAATCATTCTGATATTTAATTAATCTAGTTATAATATTCAACTTCTGTAGAACTTTCTTTTAACAACTGACATCAATATAATATTTATTATATTGTAAATAATATAAGCAGGTTTCTTTAGATATACTTTTCATTATTTAATAAAAATTATTCATATCATAATAATCTTGTGATATTGACTTTAATTTCAACAAATATTTACAGACTATAAATTACTCTAAATTTATTTAAATAACAGTGTTTAAACTTTAACTAATATTACCTAATTAAGAAAATAATATAGCAAAACTTTCTATTTCACATGTGATTTATAAATTTTTTAATTTTCTTCTTATTCAGTTTTATGTAACTAAAACTTAAATTTTATTAATTAACTTATAACATCAATATGAATATTTAAGATCACTAAAAGATTTGTCTCTTTAATTTATTTATAACCTTATTATTTTTTAAATGCTAATGTACTTTTGAATGAGTTATGACAAATCAGATATAGAAGTATATATTTAGTAATTATAATATTTGACTTTAAATTAATGACTTTATAGTTCTAATATCTAAATAATTACTTTTTTATATAATTTATTTTTAGGCAAAACAAAAAAAGCCAAATAACTACATAATTGAAAGTCAAATGTGGTCATATTTTCAAACAAATGTAATAAAATCTACTAATAACCTATAGTCCATTATATATCAATACTTTATAATTTTATTTCATACACAAATCATGATGTGAGTTTACTCTGTAATTTCTTATAGTTAGTTATGTAGCAACTAATGTATTAATTTCCAGTTTAGATAATTAAATAAGATTTTATCCTTCTAGCCAATTAAAATTTTAAAGTATCTTTCTTTCCTTCTTGAAGTTTTAATAGATAACCTTCTCGCGATATGAAGCGTACTTATGAAGTTAATATTCATGGGACATAATAAGCAATACATTGTAGTGATTAAATAATTTACATATTCTTCTAAATTTAATTTTTTTTCTCGGTAGTCGTGGAGGGACCGTACTACCGCCGGTAGACGGCGCTGCGACACCATCAACAACCGGCCCGAAGCCTGCAAGTGATAAATTTATACACGAAAGTGGTTGAAAATTGACAAATAAAAATGTCTGAGGCAATATATATCCAAAAAATACATCGCACGACTACCTTTTTCTCTTTGATAAATATTATTATACATTTTCTTTTTCTTCTGGCTTGTAGGTAATTTATGTTTACAAAACCAGTTTGGCAATGTAAGTAATTTGTATTTAAAAGATCAGCGTTATCAATATATAGTAATTCTAAGCAATAGCAAAATATTAATGCCATTATTCATTCTTTCTTCAGGTATGAAGTTTAAGTTACTTTACGATTAATGTTTGATTCATATTGACAAGTAATGAACCATAATATAACACCTATAACTACAGACAAAATTTAAATATCAAGTAACAGTCAGATACCAAGTAAATTCATATAGCAAGTAAAGAAAATTTACTATCATCTCATATGTATTGATAGATCTAATGCAATCTAGATTACAAGATAATACAATTACACTTTTTTTGATTAGTAAAAAAGTGTAAACTTTAAATAGAAGAAATTTCTTTAAATGGCCAAAGAACTTTTATATATATTTAAACCTACGTAAAATCTGCTAATATATAAATTTCACACTCTATTTCCAGAAACGGCAATGAATATTTACGTAAATACATCAAAACTTAAGGAATAGATGGCCGCCTATTTTTAGTAACATTTATTTGGAATATGAGTGCTATTAATTAACGGTTCATGGAAACTGGTTACTTTTGTTTAATTTACTTATTTATATATATTAATATAATGCAAATAAAATGTTCTTTAATTAAAAAATATTGTAATAATAATAATAATAATAAATATAATGGTGATTGACTATTATACTCCATCTTTTAATCCGCAGAAGTAATTTTAGTTAATTACTTAACCCTCTTCAACTGCCGTTAAATTAATATCTACAATCATTAAGGAATTTATCAATATCTGAATTTAATCTTTGGGTAAAATAAAAGCATTTTACAAAATCAAAATTAAAATATACCTGGAAAATATAATTATTGATCAAATTCAGTTTTCTTATATATATATATTTTCACTATACTATTAGCCTAACAAATATTTTTATTTTCTCTCAACTGAGATGGCAATATAAAAGGAGCTACTAGAGACTGATGGATATATATATATATTGTGCCCTTTTGTATGGGTCTCCATAAATTGTTGTATCCATTTATTTAAAAAATTTTAAAATTAAGATATATTTAGCTATATGATGTTAATTTTGTTTATAACAATCTTTTAAAAAGTGTAATTAAAGTAATCTATGAATATTTGATATGCAAAAATTGTGCTGATGTTTGAGAGAGACGTTTCAATGGGGATGATAATGGTATATGGTTGGGAAAACTGGCCATAAGCAATACTGCATTAATAAATTTAATAAATAACTGTTTAAAGTTAAAGTTTTTAAAAGACAAGTTAAAATTAAATGCATATATTTATTGTTGATAAAGATTAAAATTTAATAAATGAATATAAATATTTTAATTATTAGTAGTACATAATAGAAGATTAATATTTGATTTTAATAATATCGAATTATTATTTTAAAAATTGTTATAAGATATTATTTATTTTAAAAAATATTTATTTTTAAAAAATGAATTGTTAGTTTATTTTTAGATTATTACAAGCGTTTGTAGCTCTGTTGTAAAACAGATGTTAGTTAGACACATACACACATGCTTGGGAGTTTTTTTAGTAAAGTTGCAAAGCTATTTTAAAAATTTTGTTATAAAATTTATAAATATTATTTTGGCTATCATGAGATAAAAATAAAAATAATTAATGTGAAACATTAAATCTGATTTTTAAAATACTGCTTAAAAACGTAACGAATAAAAATAGACTTAGTTTGTTTATAAAAATAATCTTATAAAAGTTAAAAATGAAATTAAGTAAGAAAGTATATTTTAAAAAATGTTTAATAGATTTAAATAAATGACAAAGATTAATTTAAGAATTTAATAATGTGATAAATAATAAATATTAAATAAGTCATTATTTATTTTTAATTCTGTCTTGTTGGTAAAATATGTAAATAAGCTAGCAAGTTGATTGTTTAATTCACCAATCAAATGGGAAGTTTCTTCTGGTATAAAACCAAGGTTCAATTGTTCGGAGGGGGATAGTGATTGAAATTTCTAAAGTAAAGTGTGCTATTAGAAATAGCTAAGTAATAATAGACGCTCTCAAAATCGTTTTAAAATTATAAGAGGGTAGTTTTTTAAAATAATTTATAAAAGTTTACCGACAAATATGCAGTGTTAATTTTAATTATAATTTCCTATCGTCTCGATCGAAGCTCAATTTACTATCAAATAGTCATGGAAACATCGTATAAGGATAAAATGTATTGGAGACTTTATACTAAAAATTTAACAAACGCTGGATTAACTAGGAGAGTTATTAGATGCATAAAAGTAATACGTTGGACTGTATATAATTTTAAAAGCTGATGGTAATTAATTTTTATAAAACAGATATTTAAAAGAATGAGAAATACTTCTTTATGAAGAAAGTATTTGTAAATTATAAATCTAAGTATATAACTTAGTAAAGATGGTAAATAATAATGATTACATAAATACTTGCCTTGTTAAGTCTTTATGGTTTAAAAGACTAAATTTTGATAGTTTTAAAAGGCAAATAAATTGGAAATTTAATGGGTAAAGAAATACTTATAAGTAAAAATTATTATATTATTAAAGTCTGAACGCTGGTCGTATAGAAGACTCTAAAAGTAATCTTACCTAAATATCTGTTAAGGAATGCGCAAATCAAATATACGTGGATATCCAAATCAATTAAAATAATTAAACAAGAACTTTATAAATTATAGATTAATTCTAAAATAATAACTTTTAAAAAAAATTTTTTCTTTAAAGAAATGAATATGGATCCTATAAACTATTTTAATTTTATTTTGTTTATGGTGGAACTGACTCTTATTTTTATTTTTTTTAAAAAAGAACGTTTTCATTTTTTTTTCATAAAAACTTTTAAAAAACACGTGATGTACCGGAAAAGGAAGTAATGTTTGGTGAAAATTTGTGCCTAGGAAAAAGAACAATATTGGATTTTATGTAATATGTTTTATTTATTAACTAACATAAATATTTAATTAATTATTGATTTATTAAAGATAGGAAAGGTACATTTACATTTTTTTTCTTTTAAAAGCTAAATATTAATATAACATTTTATTGCATAAAGTTTATTTTATAATTATACAACACGTAATATTTTAAAGAATAATTGTTGAGTGTAAATGTGAAATTATTTTGTAAAACTGAAATCTTGGAGGACATCGTGTGACGGACTGTACATTAAAGTATCATTTATGGTAAAAAATTATATAATAGTAATAATTTGATGGATTTTTGCTATGTTTTCTTTAGATCAACCAAATGTTAATTGATTGTTGAATGAATGTATAAATATTTAAATAATATACACGCACAATATTAGTAATAGCAGTTTTATTTTAATATGCATATTTTAAATTGATGATGTAAATTTAGTACAACATAATATGAGAACCTAGAAATAATTATATGATTCTTTCGTGAATAAATTTTAATGTTTCTGTTACAATATTAGGAATTAGATTTATTATTAGTGTAAGTTATTTATTTTTCTTTTCAAGTTAGTAAGAAGTATATAAAATCTATATTTTATTTTTTTTATTTTATTAGATAAGTAAGTTAATTTTACATAGAAATTTATATTTTGATTGAAGGCTTATTGTATATAGAAGATGAGGTATAAGAGAGTTTGGATCGTTATTATTATTTTGTTTAAAATTGGTCATTTGTTTTTCTGAAATTAAATAAGGTTAAAATGACTTTTGTAGATAGAAGTTTATTAGGAAGGAATAAGAATAACAAGTAAAGAAGAGTAATAGTTTAAAAATAGAAAAGAATCATAGAATTTTATTTAATATAATACGTTATAAAATTTGAAATTGTTGAATAGTTTTAAATATTATTTTAAAAGAACATATACGTATTGCATATTTTGATAAGACATGTGGTATGACATTACATCGGAAGGACATAAATAATTATAATCAATAATTGTTATTATATTACAAAGCTATATCAGTTTATACATTAATTGATCTTTGAGTAATATTAATAGTAAATGTAATACATACTAGTATATTATAATTTAAATAGCAGTAAGACTTCAGTGAAGTAGCATTTTAATTATTAAAGTCTGTTTATTTACATATATGCTACATGAATGATATTTCATATAAACCTTTTCTTATATTAATTGATAACAAATGATGTTTGTTAAAATTAAAGTCATAAACTTAATTGAATGTTATTGATAGAACATTTAATAAATGTATAAATTATCTACTTATGATTATGGAAATAGTAACAATGTAAAAATCTTGTATTATCATTTTTCTTATTTTTGTTTTATTTTCTTTAGTTCCATTTGTAAATGTAAATAGTATAAATAAGTTATATGTTAAAGTTGATGTAAATAAATTTGTTAAGTTGTTTAAAAGATGTGTCGAATTCATTATTTTACACCACAGCATTTGACAACAGATAATTTGAATAAACATAGTATTTGCACAATATGAATTTATTATTATTATTTTTTAGAAAGAAACACAATATTTTCTTAATATAAGTTATAGAAATTGATTGACATCAACATATAATATTACAATGGTCACAAGGTAATTATAATGCACAATATAAGAGTATAATATTATTTATTACCACAGATTGTTAAATTATAAGATTTTGGTCTATTTTAAAATTAAGATACTATATGGAAATGAAAGACATGTATATGATTTACTTATTTTCTTAGTGATTAATGGTATAATCAAATAGATAAGATTAAGCTATACACTAAAGATTATTATTGTTAGTTATTGTTATTAGAATAAGTTAGGTGTATTTAGGTTTGATATTAAATCCCTTATCATTCCTATCTACATGAATTATTATTACTTTAAGATAATTAGAAGAACCTGAGATCGTTTAATTATATTTCCTTAACAAAAGATTGAGATTTATTTATCTATTATTATTAAAGATAGTTCATTTATAAAAGTCATAAGAATGCTGTAGAGTTAGTAATGAGATAATAAAGAGGTAATAGTATTCTTATGCCATTGAGACAGTGTCTTGGAAAGACATTGGTTCAATGTAAATCTAATTACCAATTGTAACTTCACTTCACAGTCTCATGATTTTAGTAAATACTTATTTAATTAGTACATGATATTGAACTATATTAATTTTTGATAAGTTTGTAATAAATCTGATAAGTTATAATATTATAAAAATATATTAAAGATAGTTATACATATTTTTTTTAGCCGAGCATAATGATTTAATTGAGCTAGTCATATTTTTAAATTATATTATATATCGAGAAGTGAGGGTACAATA